>ML808323.1:0-14800 GCA_009831015.1 Picea engelmannii | reverse complement strand
TTCCCGATGGAATATCTCCCTCGCAGCTTCTGTCTGATCTGACGACCCTCGTTCTTTCGGGAAATTTGAATGAGATCCTATGGTTGTGGATCTCTGTCTTCCTTCTCTTCTGCACGCCAACTCCTGCACTTAACATCTGCGCAGCTTCGCCCGATCCAACAACTGTCGGGATTTTCGAGTGAGATCCGACGGCTCTCAGTCTCTTTCCTGTGCTATAAGAGTGCTATGCCTCCTGAGCTTATTCTCCTCGAATCCTTAAAGGTTTTTTATCCTTCTTATCCTACCAGCTCTGCTGTTGCCATCAATGACAACAACCACCAATACACATTCGTTGCTTGGTCAATATTTGCCAATAGTTTTGTCTTGATTGCAGGATTTTCTTTGGAAGGAGCAGTGAGAGCAAGCGGATAAAGCGCAACGGTGGATCTACATCAAACATTGATAGAAAAAGGTTAGTAGGTCTCTTCTATGCTTGTGTGTGAAAAAGGGGTTTGAGTATTGGGGTGATAGGTTAAAAGTGTTTTCTTTGAGGTCATGATCTGCGTACAAGTTCAGCCCTAGCTTGTTAGTCCGTAGGGTATTATTTCCCAACAACAGAATTGGCGATTCCACTGGGGATATTACTCTTAGGGTTTCCGGATTTCATTGAGGTTTTTGGGTAGTTCAAAGAATTATATTTTCTGCTTCTTTGTTTGTCTGTTTTCTGTTAGGTCAGATCTAGCAGGGAACCTGGTTATTAATACTATATTTTCCTTGATTGTGCTTGACATTTATCATCGAGACACACAGAGGTACACGCGGCCTGCAGAAGGCCTGCACGCGTGTAACCCGCGCCCTAACCTTCTACAACACGCATTTGAACGCTTGATGTCGTGGTTTCAGTAACGTGTAAGACTCAGAAACATTAAGAGGCAGTCTCCTCTTCCCTGTCAAAATTTTACATTCTCAGGGGGCTTTCTAGATCCCGTTTGGGTCTCGCTGGTTCAATGTCTTGTCTCAGTTTGCTTTATTGCGTTTGTTTTCTTTTTGCAACTATTTTTTGTTTTTCTGTTGAAGAAGAAACATACAAGCCTTTAAGAGACCCTGGTTGTCAATACCAGAGGCCTTTTTTAGGTCTGGGCTGCCTGTGTTTTGTTTTGTCTTAGCATTTATACAGACCCGCGGCCTGTTTAGGTTTAGCCCGCGGGTACCCGCGCACTGTTATAGCTCAGAACGCATTTGCACGCGTGCTGTTTCAGTGATAGTTGTGGGCTTGATTGGTTGCTTTTCAGCCTGGGTGGGGCAGTCATCCCCTCCTGTGGTGAGAAGTGTTCCTCTCAGGGGTTTGAGTCTGGGGCTACACAGTCAGCAGGTTAGGACCTCTTATCCTTAGCTTGTGTTTTTCTTAGTTGATGTTTTGATAGAAAAGACAACAGAAAAAAAATTGTTTTATGGTTTTTAGACAAGTGTTAGAATCAGTGCTTTCTTGATTGCCTTTGAGCATCTTTGCTCTGGTTCTTCGCGATCTCCGCTTTAAGCCATAATTTTATTTTGTTTTCTTGGTTTTGTGCTTGTCGGCATTTTCCCTTTTTTGCTTCATTTTGCAATTAAATAAAAAAAAAAATTCTCTTTTTCATTTTCTTCTTGGTTTGAAGATTGTGTTGTTGCATCAGTAGCTAGGAAGAAGTCTTTTTCATAAGTTTTGCAGTGCATTTAGCGCATAAGTAGCTCGCAGATTGAGCGAAATTCCTTGATGTTTTTCTGCATGAAATCTTAGAAAATTCAAAAAGAAAAGAAGTCTTTCTTGTTGAAAAGTTGTTGGTTTTTGCATTTTCGTAAAAGTTTATGTTTCCAAGCATTTCTTGTTCATTTTTCTTTGAGTCTTTACACACCATCAGTTTCACCTTCATACCTTGTGACGTAAAAAATCCCATTAAAAGCAACGCTAATTAAAAACTATTAGACTTTTGTTTGTAGGGTTCATACACTAGCTCATGACTAGAGCCTTGGGATAGGTTGGAGAGTAAATTCTCCAAGGCCACTCAAACCAAACATTGGAGTCTCTGATAGGGAGTGTAGAAGTCCAGTTACGGAAAGTTATCCGGGACCCCCCTCTAACACAGGGGCTAAACACGAGGTCGCGTAAGGAAAGGTAGCGGAGATAACCCCTCCAAAGCCGGACCGAGCGTAGTGGAGAACACATATCGAGGATTTGTTTAGGGATTTCGTCGTTTTCATTTGCCACGGATCTTCGTGGGTCTTGAATCCGTTCGAGGTCCTCAGTTGTCTTCCAGACCATTTGCTCTCGATACCCTTGACAGGTTTCGGGCTTGATACCCTGCTCATTGTGGTCTACCCGACTATCGACTGTACCCGCCTGGTGACTGTTCACGTGCTGGCAAACTAGTTGCCAATATTTTCTAGGGACATACATAGGTGACTGCGGGGGTATACCGCGGTACCTAGGACAGACATCAGGCCACGCTTTGTAGAGTATACCTGGAGGGTGCTTCCGTATTCGAGTTGCACTTGCATCGGTAAGTTGCTCTAGTGTTGGTTGTTGTAACTGTTCTTCAGAATAGTTAGTGTTTTCTTGTCTTATCTCATAGGGGCTTCTTTTAGTGTGTGTTACTGTTTGTTCGTGTAGAATACCTTAGAGTGTCATGAATCTTCTCACACAGTGGAGGATTCAGAGCTCCGCCGGTCACAAAGGCTTCTGGGCCTGCCGCCGGTTATACTGGAGCCACCCCCGCCACCATTGAGGCGGAAGCTAGACCAACAAGGGTCTTTCGAAGCAACCGTGTTACCAACCATTGAGCCCGAACAACTCCCCGAGGAATCGACCGCCAATCTTGGCTCGGTTGAAACCTCAACCACTGATACTTGGCCGCAAGTTATTGTGCCAATTCAATTTTACGAACGCCTGTCAGTGCCTCATACAGCTATGGCAACAAATGTTGTTACTTCCTCTAGGAATTCTTCCATTCCCATCACCGTTGCTACCACAGGAGAAGCTTCTCTTAACTTGCCTTTGTCGACGGTCCGAACCACCATGATCTCGGCCACAACTACGTCGCACAGTGGACCGACCCCATATATCGCGGTGACCACACCTCCTTTCACACCTAGTGCGACAGGCCCTTCGTTTTCATACGGTATGCCTAGTTTAGGTACAAGTCCTGCACTCGCACACTCCACTTTACAGACTTTGGGTCTGGGGGCAGGGAGCTCTAACGCTCCCCTGCAAGGTCAACTTGGGGGCATTCCTGTCCCTTTCAACGCTTTTCCTTACGCTGGAGGTCACATCTCTCCTTCGTCCCCTTCGCTCGGTGGTTTGCATCAGCAGTCCGCCGAGCAGCCTACACACACAAGTTTCTTTGGAGCCGGGAGTCAAGGAACACCTGCGCAAACTCAGCCGGTAGGTTCGTCACCATTTGTTTGGAACGGAACGTTTGGTAATAACACTTTCGCATCCACTGCTTTCCCATTTGGGGGCACACCCATTTTTGGACAGTCTACTCCAGCACAGGGTATTATTCCTACACTGGGGGCACATATACCAGGACCTTGGAACTCAGGACAAGGATCCGTTCCTTCCTCTGGAATGTCGTTCTGGGGTAATTCTTTCCACAATCAATGGAACCCCGGACAGACTTCTATGCCTCTCCCAGCAGGACCGACATGGAGTAATCCTTCCCAAAGTCCGTCAAACACGATGAATGCCCAACATCCTATGTCCTTTATGGGGAATCAGCAAATGATGTCTCCACAGATGCCAAACCCTTACGCTGGTCAGGGCCATGGTTTCTACCAGAATCTGGGCCAACAACCAAACTTTTCTTGGCAACCTGGTGCCAGTCAAACCCCAAGACCCTTTTTCCCAGGCTATCAGCAGCAACCTAAACTACCATTATTGGTGACGCTACACTTGCCAGATTTGACACGGTTGTTAAATGATCCTATCTATCACGATCCACGTTGGCCTCCTATGCCAACGAAGTTGCCTTCGGACATTCCAAAGTTCGAGGCCAAGCCTAACGAAGATCCAGGTGATCACGTGACTACTTTCCACCTTTGGTGTTCATCTAACTCACTGAAAGATGACTCCGTCCAGTTGCGATTGTTTCAACGCACTCTTATTGGGAGTGCCGCGAAATGGTACATAGATCTTGATCGTTCACGATACTCTTCTTTTGGCGAACTGGCCATGGCCTTCCTTAACCATTTCTAGTTACCTGTGAGATACGACACCGGCACAGAGTTGCTAACCAATTTCGAGCAGACGACAGCGGACCATATCTCTGATCATATCCGAGAGTGGCGACGCTGAAAGAGTCTAATCAAAGTACCAGTTCCACCAGCATTCCTTCTTGAGTGGTTCCTTAAGTCTTTAGTACCGTAGTTGTCCAAAGACGTCGCAACTTCTGGGGTTTTCTCCGAAGAAGATGCCATCATAAGGGCTCAACAGTTTGAGCTTATCTATTCTCAGTCTGGTCTATTGTACAACATCCTACCGGATGCACCACGATCGATACTAGATAAAACCAGACAGAGAGCCGGACCACATGCTGACGCTATCGTTGGTTTGGCACAAACTAAGCCCGCTGAGCAATTGACAAAACAATTGCAATAGTTATCTATACAACACTCAGCGGCCAGCCAGACTACTTCTTTGGCTGCTCCTCCTACCCAAATGTCGAAAGTACACTCTGTGCAGACGACTAACCCAAAGGCCACCCAGCAGCCTGAAGGGAAGAAAAAACAACGCAAGAAGGGTAAGGGGGATAAGAAACCCACTGATAATGTTGGCGAGGGCACCACGGAAAAAAGGAAGGCGAGGTATCCATGCAACTTATGTGCGGAAGACCACCCGACCCATCTATGTCCTCGACTTGCAGAGGCCCAGAAGTTTGTCACACAGCAACAACAGGCCGTGTTGACTAATCCCTTTCATCATGGGCAAAATTTAACTCAAGCCTCTACAAGCATCGAAGGGGGCAGCCAAGAAACCTGCCCTCCCCCAAATAATTCCTCTTCCGTGAACGTATATATGGTTAGGGGTGATGATTTAATAACAACTAGAGCGCACGACTATAGTAAACCAAGCGCCTCTGAGAAGGGCAAAGAAGCCGAGATCCCATCTCTTCCTCTACAGATTGAGAAGACGTTGGGAGAAATGATGACACGCATCCCAAAAGGTGCATTTAAGAAAGCTTCTCACAATCCAAACGTGAGGACCACCCAGAACTACTCTGTGGTGGAAGATTTATCCCAAACCCCTTGTGCTATGTCCACTTTGGAGGTCCTCCAAAGTTGCCCTGCTCAGAGAAAAGCCTTGTTGGCTGCTTTAGGCTCTACGGAGACTTGTAACCCGGGTACCATCATGTTAGATACGACTAACTTGAAACCTCATCTGCCTTACCACGTCGCGTTTCATATAGTAGTGGCTCATCCCACAAAATTTTTTACACGGAATATCTTCCGCACAGTGGTCGACGAGGGTGCTTTGACTTGCGTTATGTCGTTAGCATGCTGGAAAGCCATTGGTCAGCCTGAGTTGTCTCCATCACCCACTCTCCTCACTGCGTTCGACGGTCGTTCTTTCCGACCACATGGCATCATTCCTTCTTTCCCTGTGCAGTTAGGGGGAAATATCGTGTGCGTCGAAGTAGAGGTAGTCGATGCCCCCATCGACTACAATCTCTTGTTAGTTCGTAGTTGGACTTATGCTATGCAAGCAGTGGTTGCTACAATTTTCTGAGTCTTATTGTTTCCACATGAAGGACAAATAGTGACCATTGATTAGTTGTCCTTCTCTCGACCTGACCCAGCCTTGGGGGCATCCACGGTTCCCATGATAGATAATCCTCAGGCTGGTGTCATTAACATAGGAGTTGGTTTGTTCCCATCTTTGATGGGTACTTTCGATTACCCACCTCCTCATGGTGATGTCAAGTTTATATCGACTCACCACAAGGCTGAGATTTTTCATGTCTCGTCATTCTGCACGACTTACTTTCAGGATCCGTGGATTCTTCTTTCCCCATTAGCCACGATGGATGAGACAGGGCACGTTGGCATGTCCATTCCCTTGTCGGCCACTGAAGTAGCATACTCTTTAGTCCAGCAAACTTCAGCTACTCCTGATCCGACTCCCGCACAAGAGTTGGATCCACTTCTAGAGCCTATCTGGGCTCAGGGTTCTCTTGCTACCACCGATTCGTTAGAATTAGTCTTGCCTTTTGACGAAGCTGTAATCGAAGCAATGACTAGTCCGAACAAACCTTGGGACGATCTTGATCACAGAACATATTTCCTCCCAGAGTTACACCGAATCGAGGCAGGAGAATTCACTATCACCATGACAGGAGATCAGTCGTGTCCTATTCACCTCTTAGCTACACAGGAAATTTATGCTAAGGGCAATATGGTGACTATCGTTGAAACCATACCTATCAATATCTCCAGAACCCCTAGCGTCATAGACAATGTTTTCGTCGGAGCATACAGCTCCCCCGAGGAGATGTTAGGCATCGACTCACAAAGAGTCTATCACGAACTAACTTTGTTGTTTTTCAAGCTTGCTTTGAGATCCGAAAGCAACATCCGGCGAGACTGCATTTATGCTTTTCGATCTCGTCCAGATTAACTGAGAAAAGTAACCATTATGGAGTCTTCTTTAAGCCCTTTTCAGACTCCTTAAAGATGAAAAGATTGCCGAGTGACCTTGTTTCTTCACACTCATTAAATTGGTCCAGAAGAACGTTCCTTAAACGGGTCTCCTTTTAAGCCCTTTCCAGACCCTCTAAACATGAAAAGATTGCCGAGCAATCTTGTGACCCTTCACGCTCATTAAACTAAAATTTGAAGTCACGTCTGTCCGGCGGTAGTTTACCCATTTTTCAGTCTGGATGGTCAACTGTACGAACAAAGGAATACTCTATTGAATGTCCATTATTTAGAAGAGTATCCTCAGGTATAATTTTATTCCTTTTTCGGGCCTGAGGGACTAAATTTACGAAAAATAACCCCCCCCGGAGTCCATAGTTAAGCTCTTTTCAGACTCCCTAAAATTGAAAAGATCGTCGAGTGACCTTATTCTTTCACACTCGTTAAACCGGTCCAGAAGAAAATTCCTGACGGAGTCCATAGTTAAGATTTTTTCAGACTCGTTAAAATTGAAAAAATAGCCGAGTGATCTTGTCCTTGTCACAGTCGTTAAAATGGTTTTGAATTGACGTCTAATCGGTGCTAGTTTACCCCTTTTTCGAACCGACTATACTATTGTCGAAAAAGGTACCCTAATGGAGTTTCCTTTTATGCTTTTTCAAACTCTCTAAATATGAAAAATCACTGAGCTTCCCTTCTTTGGGCTCGTTCAACTTATATCGAAGGACGTTACCATTGTGTGTTCTATCAACCGCATTTGCATCCCTTACCTTTTAGCCTAGTAGAAGTTTGCCTTTGCGTCTTAACACCTTTGGCCACTGGAGGATTTTTCCCGAGTATCATTTCCTTAGAACATCAGTCTTGTCCTTGTGCCTTGAACTTGTATGTTTGTTGTACTCATTCCTCCATTGTAACGTAATATTCTTTTATTCTTTTTCCAAATCAACAAAAAGAACAAAAAAACCAAATATACCCCAAAAAGAGGATGGGAAAAGTATTTTCTTTATTGGCAGCATCATGAGTCGCCCTTGGATAAATCACATCTGTCCGTTTGATTCATCAGACTATGGGATGTAGTACGACCTTAGGAATCTTTGCTCGCTATTATTGAGTTGTGTCCTCCACCGTTTGGTTACTCTTCCAAACATATGGAGAGTTTGCGTTGCCTCCTGCTGCATAGACTTATGATTAACAAATATGCTGCCTGAGTCTTATCACTTGTCGTGCTATTGTCCAAGGGAAGTTTTTCACCAAGCCTGAGTCGGCCCCTCTGCAATATGTCTCTTGTCCGCATACCCGACCATCCTGAACGTCCAATCAAGTCTTTGTTCGAAATCACTGAAGCCTTCAGTCCGATCATCAAGATTATCAAGTCCATAACTGACGAGCCATCGAAGACCTCAAGGGTAGTGCAGTCGTACACTCATATTACACTCCTACCTGAGTTTTAGAAGACTTTGAAGTTGTTGCTCGAGCTTTGACGTACAACCATCAGGCCGAATCAACTTCTGGGAGATGGATACTTTCTATGTATATCTTTCTGATTTCGAGATGTAGCTCCGCTGTGTATTGTTCGCGACTACTCTTTATAGTTCTTTGACATGGATCTACAGTGTATTTGATTGGTAGCCATGGTTCTATTTTATCCCGAGCATGGGTATGCTTGCCTTGGTGAGACATTTGACATTTTTTGCAGATGGCACCTCCTGATTCCTGATTCCGGAGCTCACTCATTCAACATATCAGCACAAATTGGTAAAGAATTGGTAATGTATTTCGGCCATCAGATGCTCTTCTGACCTCACACATTAGGGGGCATCTGTTATAACCCTAAATTTCACCATACATGCTTACCTGGCATCAGGCCAACTCATTTCCCTTCATTGCCAAAACATTTGCTGAGAAACCTCTTCAAAAATCCTCTTGGGAAAGTGACACGCGCCCTAAACCACTATTTCACGCGTTGGAACGCTGGAAAGCCTACTACTGCATGCGTTGGAATGCTGGTTGGCCTACTACAACCCACATTTACCTAACAAAGCACAAAAATAGGAAAGTTGCCGACGGGATGAAAAGATTTGGGTCAGTTAACTGGAACTCCCAGCCATGCATGGCCGAGAGTTCGTCCAAAACCCTAGCTCCTTCTAGCCTATAAAAGAAGGGGTAGGGGTACTATTTGGAAGAGGAAAAAGATAGCAAAGAAACTATACCCAATTGCCGAATCCATTTTGTCCCAACCCTTTATCCTTTCCTCAAGCCTAAGAAGAATTCAAGCAAAGCAGTTGGAGGACAAAGAAGAGGAGGAGCCTAGGATCAGGATCGAGGAACGGTGGCCGGTCTCTATCATTATTGTAAGTTGATTCATTTTGAGATTAATAAAAGAATACTTTTCCCGTCCCAATATGCCAGTGATATATATTTTATTTGATTTATGCGTAATCTCTAACCCTTAGGTAGAATAATAGCATGCATGCGTAGTGTTTTGTCTTGATTGCAGGATTGTCTTTGGAAGGAGCAGCGAGAGAAAGCGGATAAAGTGCAACGGAGGATCTACATCAAACATCGATAGAAAAAGGTTATTAGGTCTCTTCTATGCTTGTGTGTGAAAAAGGGGTTTGAGTATTGGGGTGATAGGTTAAAAGTGTTTTCTTTGAGGTCATGATCTGCGTACAAGTTCAGCCCTAGCTTGTTAGTCCGTAGGGTATTATTTCCCAACAACAATGACAAGCATACACTATCTGTAAAACATGCCAACATCATATGCCTCTATCAATATGCCAACATGTGCATCTACCAATATGCCAACCATTTGCATCTACCAATATGTCAACCATGTGCATCTACCGATATGCCAACCATGTGTCATATCACTCATGATATGTCTCCATCATGAACCAAGTGCCATAATCATTTATCTTAAACAAATACCAATTGTTGTGTTGATCAAGTAGTACCAATGGTGTAGTATCATCAAGCATATGCCATGTATAAGTGTACCAAACATGTATCAATTATAGATCAAGCTATGAATCATCAATGATGTACAACATGATCACCTCATCAACTCACCAACCATATGTCCCAATGTGTAGCCCATCCATATGATCAATGCACGCATCAAGATTTCTGACAAGTAAGCTTCTAATACATCATCAAGATATATCACATAACCGAGGTGTCATAACTTCACTGTCATAACCAACATTGTTCTTCAACAGAAAATGCATCAATCCATACTCATGGGTTAGTGCCATGCGCCCAAGATTTTATTTTACATCATCACCTTACATAATCCAATATAGAATCATGAAAACCTGCAACAAACAATGTCATAACCTACAATAAACTATGTCATACCCTGCATCACAGAGTTATACCATCACATCAAAGTGCAATCCCTGTGCATAGCCCTTTTCCTTAGGCTTCACCACATATACATGGCTTGCTGCACAGACAACTAGTGTATGTACGCGACCTATACAAGGTCATCTTGCGTATGTACATGATTGATACCACTATCACCCATGTATGCATTAGTATATGACACATTTGAACTTACCTTCAATCTTTCATTTTGTTCTGGCTGCTCTGTCTTCTTCACCCACTTCTGTAGATGTCCCTGATCCTCAGAACTTGAGCTCTGAGCATCCATCTTTTCAAATATGTCTCCCTTCCTTACTTCATTCCTTCTTCTAGCCATGCTATTTGAAGTCCTCATCATAGAATTTCTTCTTGTGTTCTATCACTCCTAGGATTTGTGGCCAAATCCACTACAGCTATAGCATCTCATGGTGTTACAGTGAACAACAATGTGTCCTACTTGATCACATCTCCAACACCTTATGGTGTTATGGAATCTTCCATTATATCTTCTTTCATAAGATCTAATTTCAAAATCTTTGTGACCATATTCATTACATGAATAACAATTCCCATGAAAAATACTTTCATACCTTTTCTTTGGTCTCCCAAAGATAGCTTCTTGATGTCTTCCTTGCTTGGTTATTTTGAAAATTTCCTTGCCTTGTGTAGATGATTGCTTTGCAACATTGTCTTCCTTCTTTGATGGACTTACCTCATACTTCTTTGTGGTGCTTGATTCAACATGTGTAGCTTCTTCTTTTTATCCAAGACCTGGTTTATCATATGGTTATATTTGACTTTCCAAGATCTCATCCAAGATTTTTGAGCTATTCAAGAATTTATTTGACTTCTCCACTTTCTCTCTAAGATCAACAATTTCAGCTTCTAACTTATCACATGACTCTTCCTTTTCATTAATTTGATTCTTCAAAAGTTCTTCTACCCTTTTGGCTTCTTCGGTTTGGGTCTTGAGATGAATAATAGTTTCAAAACTTTTGCTAATCTCATCATCTACCTTCATATCTTCTTTTTCATTCTTTATTCTTGTGATCCCTTCTTCCTTTTCTTCCAATTTAGTCTTATTGCTCTCTTCTTCTTCTTTGAGCATTCCCTTTAACTTCAAGATGTGCCTTTGAATCCTCCTAAGAAACTTCTTAGTGTTATCCGAAAGATAGTTATAGTGTGTATAAAAATGATCACTTATGTATCTATATAAACCCTCTTCAACTTCCTTTTGAAGCTCTAATAGATCTTCTTCTATTCTTTCGATGGGATAACTACCATCAAATTTTACACAAACTACTTATAGATCATCTTCTTCACTTGAGAAAAAATCAACATCATCAAATTTTGAATCATTGCAATCAAGAGTCTTTGGAGATTCTATATCTTAATTTGAAATACTTTTGGGATCTTCCTTTATGCTATATTCACTTGAAATGTTTTCAATATCACATTTAGAAATAATACAATCAAGGGTTTTTGGAGATTCTTTACCTTTGATAATCTTGATGGAGTGGTCTTCAATATCTTCCTTCTCCTTCTTGGTTTGATATGTTTCCTCTATCTTTATCCATAGATCCTTGGTGGAAGTGCATTGTGCCATGATTTCTTTCATAGGGCTTGAGAGTCCACTAAGAATGGTGTTGAGATCCAATGCATCATTCTTCTTTCCTTCCCTTTGAGCTGCAAACATTGACTTGTTTTTCAATAGAACTGATCCACCAATGGATGCCTTCCAAATAGCTTCTCCGATTGTCTTCAAATACACTCTCATCTTTATTCTCCAAGTAGAATAGTTTTCCTCATCAAGGATTGGTATTTCATCATCCATTTGTGTTTCTATGGAGCTCCTTCAAGCTTGTTAAGGCTTGTAGTGAAGGCCTGCTCTGATACCAATTGTTGGACACACTGACTACACTGAGAAGGGGGGGGGTGAACAATGTAGGGCTCTTTTTCCCAAAACTCCTTAGTTAACAATCACCATTAAATCATTACTCATTTATTTCATTTATAAATAGTTAAATGTCAACACATATAAACAACATATATCAGCAATATATCATCAACAAGTCATCACCACAAGGAACACAAAGAACACAAGATGTATGGACAATTTTCTTTTTATTACAGACTACAATCCTTGGGGTTTTTCAGCAACAACTCAATAGAGTACAATTATACAAAATAAAAATCTATATAATGAAATACTTAGCTTACACCATCAGCACCAACTGAGATGAGGCAACAATCCTCAATAGATATCAATCTGTACCATAAACAAGTGCATCAACCATGCACCGACCTGTGCCAAACAACCTGTAATCAACCTGTACCATAAAAACGTGCATCCAACCATGTACCAAGTATATACCAATCATATTTCAATTTCTCATCAACAATGACTCATCAATATGTACCAACATCATCAACTATACACCTCATGTATGTGCCAACTCATCAACTGCTTGTCTCAACCATGACTAGTTTTGGATTAGTCAACAACCCTAACTTGAAATAATAATAACTTTGTACCTATAATGAATAAATATCTAAAACTGATACACAATGTTCTTCAATGTGTTTTTTCAATTCCTCTAGGTTTCACTACTTGAAACCTCTTAGAAAAGGATTTATAGCAAAAATGGCATACCTTGCTGAATTCTAGCTTATTCTAGAGAGAGACCTTGTAGAGCGTGCTTCACACGGAATATTTGTTGAATCAATCTGAAAATGTTACACAACATACTAAATAATGTAATATAACCAAAACAATTGGTCTCACTAAATATGGATCTTTTATGAAGAAGTTATGACGTTTTTACCCGAAACACTTGTTTTAGACTAGTTTCAGGACTAGCCACAAACCCTGTTTTCCATGGAGTGTTTCTGCAAAAAAAAAATGAACCACAAGCTAAATGTTTTATCACAGATACTTGAATATATTTCATCAATGGAATATCAATCTCACAATTTGAATCATTATAGAAAAAAAGTTGTTGCGAAAATGGTGAGATGGCCTGTAAATAACAGACCTTAGAAAGCATCATGAAAAGAATTTATCCTCCCTTGTATTATGGCCCTCTTTTCTTCACCTTCCCTTTGAAATTTGGCTTATATATCCTTTGGTTACCTCAATCACCTATAGATATTCAATATTCTCAAGTGTTCCACACCAAAAATTCTCAAGAAGCTCTCACAAGAAGTTCTCCATGAATACTCCAAAAGATATTCTCACAAGAAGCTCTCCATTGATCCACACAAAAAGGATGATCTACAAGAGACCATTGTTATCTTATTTATACTTTCATCCTATAGGTCACTTAACCAATTTTTAGGTCACTTAACCCATTTCTAATTCACTTAACCTATTTTCCTCATTTTAGGGTTAACCACTTTCCACAAATAGAAAGTTCTCCAATACTTTATCATTTAAATATTCCTTCTTGATTTTGTCACCTTACTTTATCATTTCTTGATTTTGCCACTTCTCTTTATTATTTAAATAATCCACCTTGACTTTGTCACTTTAATTTATCATTTAAGTAATGATTTCTTCTTTTAGGTCACTATGACTTCTTTGACCTTGGGGGCTTCAAGCCTTCATGTGGGGGTCCTTCATCTTCGTAAGGACATAACTCTCAAACCATGCAGAGTTATGTGACATTCCACATACCACTGGAAATGGCATGGCAAACACTATCCATCTAAGATAGTTCCACCAACAATTTCCTTGATCTTCATCTCATTATTTCACCATAAGGGGACCACTTTGGAGTTCATCCATTTGTGCACCTTATCAATCATTATAAGACAATAATGAGAGCATGGGTCCTCCAACAGTGTATCATATACTAATGAAACCACATCGATTCATGTTCATCATGTATCAATGACAACTCATTGATCCATCTTCATCATATAAATGAAAACTCATTGATCCATATTCATCATGTATCAATGAAAACTCATTGATCCATATTCATCATATCAATGAAAACTTATTGATCCATCTTCATCTATGCATTCTCATCAAGGATAATACATATTACATTACATCAATCATCAATCAATCAATCCTTTGGCATCAATCAATCACTTGACATCAATCAATGGCATCAATCAATCAAACCATTGGCATCAATGAAAACATGATCGAAAAATGGACTAATAGTATAGTGGAAGGAGTTGGTTTTGGTGGTTTTGTAAGGTAGCTAGAGAGGCAGTGGGGGGGCCCAGAGGGCCCATAGTGATAATAGTGGAGGTCATTCAATGTAAGGTGGACTAGGTCCACTGTATTATTAAATAAGGTCCACTATGGTAGTTAGATATAATAAATGTAAGAGGACTTCTTAGAAGGTTCTACTTCTAGAAGATTCTTCCTCTAGAATGTTCTTAGGTGATGGTAGAACTATATAAAGGGGTTCAAGCAATGTAATGAGATATGAAGAGAAATATTGTATTTGGAGCGGTAGATCAATAGGAGGATGCCCCCTCGAAGAGGCAAGTGAACAGGAGAGGATCCCTTCCATAATAAGATCCATTGTATGGTGTTTCCCTACCCTAAGGGTTTGATAGTAATAAAGGATATTTTGCATATTGTTCTTCTATATCTGTTGTGGTGATTTTAAGGTAGCTAGAGAGGCAGTGGGGGGGCCTAGAGGGCCCATAGTGATAATAGTGGAGGTCATTCAATGTAAGGTGGACTAGGTCCACTGTATTATTAAATAAGACCCACTATGGTAGTTAGATATAATAAATGTAAGAGGACTTCTTAGAAGGTTCTACT
>ML808322.1:171074-191853 GCA_009831015.1 Picea engelmannii | reverse complement strand
ATGTCATTTTTTAATCTATTTATGTTCCATTAATTTATGTTTTAGTACTTCATTGATTTGATAATACTTCTTACTTTAGCCTTGTCATTTAATGTGGTAATTCTTATTATCTATTCTTTAAAATTGTAAATTTTAATTGTATAGATAAATTTAGCTTTCTCAAAAATTTACATTGATAAAAAACTTCTCACTTCCCCTTGATTTAAATTGTATAGATAAATTTAGTTCTCTCAAAAATAATTATTGAAAAAAAAACTTCTCACTTTTAAGTTTTGCTATGCAATCTATTCCTCTTATATGAAATTTCATAAACAAAATCATTTTTTACTCAATTTCCATCATTTTTACCAGTTTAACCTTTAATTGTTTTTACAAAATAACGAGAAAAATGTGGCCAATTATCCATCACAGTCTGTAATTTTCTTCAAACATTAAGAATTATAAATCACTAAGTTAACATTAAAACCATTATTTTTTTTTTTTTGAAAACCTAGTAAAAATAATAGTACCACAGGGACCAAAGACGATTAGGCAATTTTGAAAATAATTACAACATTCATGTAACTTAACATTTTAAAATTAAAATTTTATTAAAAAAATTGATTTTAAATATGTTAAATGAAAAAATTATATAATGTTAATCTCAAATCCAACAATATATTGCATTTATGTTACTTATGGGTAATACATATTTTCAATGGAAACCCCCAAGCTACTCAAAAGTACAAGCAAACATTAAATGCTACTTTAAAAATAACACATTTATATATACATTAATACTAATTAAAAATTATAAACAAATAATAAATTATTACAAATTTTAAGTGTTTTATAATTGTTTTAACTATTAGTTTTGGATTACATACAACTACTATACTATTATATTAAAATATTTGTTATTAAAATTGAAAAATCAAACATATTAATATATTCACATGCCATAAAACACAAATACATTAATGACAACTAAACTAATCAAGTCACTTTAATTTGATTTGTTTTATCCTTGCCTCACTAATCAAAGCAACTGCATTGGATTTGCTTGCTAATTGATAAAAACACAATGATAAAAAGCTTACATAATCTAATATAAATAAATAATTTTTAAAGTCACACAACATATTTTAGTTGGTTTTTCACTATCCAAATATTTATATACTTATGTGTAATGACCAAGCAACTTTGATCTTCAAGTACAAAGGAAGAAAGCAGTTTCTAGGCTTTAAAAATAATTATCATATATATTTAAACCAAATTGATTCAGATGAGAGCTCATTTCCTTGAATTATGGTTCACTAGTCAAATTTTAGGGTTGGCAATGACCAAGTCTCAAAATGACGAGACAAAGCCATGCATTATGAACAAAGATCACTTTATTTTTTGATGATGAGGGTGTGAAACCAATGAAAGTATTAGGGGATACCATCTTTATTATAATCAATTAATTACCTTCTCACTCTCATGGGGTGCAACTGAAACAAGGCTTCTTAGGCCCTAGTACCTATTCAATGTTTCTCATCTGCAACACGCAACATGTGTTCATGCCATTCTTAGGATCTAGAACCAGATTCCTCAACATGAGGGTAAATATGGGTGGATAGACTAATGGAATGATGTTATAGGTTGAATCATGAATTTCTTTTGGAGGTTTCATTAGTTGTTAGCAACTTTCTAGTATTCTCAATTTACAAAGAAACCGAGGAATTTGAGGAGGCTTCTTGCAAACTCTAAACAACACCTTTTGATGTTGTTCTTTAAGCTCAAAAAAAATCTCCATCATTTTTTAAAGGTAGATGAAATTCAACAAGCCCAAGGTGGATAGATTTAGTCAAGGTTACACTAGCTGAAAACTAGGGATTTCCTTTTGAAATTATTTTTTCAAAACATTAGTCATTTAGGAAGCCCTTGATAAGTTCCATGCACTTAAAACAACTTTTGGTAGGATTACAAGTCTTGAGGACATTAATCATGGTTTTGGGGCTCACTATAGTATTGTTTTTCAATCTCAATGTATCATTGATGCACAAATATTGGCCATGTATACATGCATTGACCTCATCCTGATGAAAGTCTCTCATGGATTGAAAAGAATATATGATTAAGAGTTGACCCTTGCCTAGTTGATAAGATCGTTGATAAGTCTCTAGGAAACAATGGGTTTTTTGGTGAATTTTTCAAATCCACTTCGGGCTATGTTGGGCTTGACCTTCTTTGAATTTGCAAGGATTTTATGTGGAAAACACTCCTTTGGTCCATCATTAACCAAGGATTTATGAAGTTTATCCCAAAGACTTGGGAACCAAATCTCATTATTAATATGTGACCAATTACTTTACTTAATGTCTCATACAAGATCTTGGCTACGACCATGTCCCTCAAAATCTAGTATATCCTCCCCTAGATTATCTGACCAAAATAAACATGTTTTATTTGGTGCCAATTAATCCTAGACAATGCATTGTAGTTTGGGAAGGAATGGAGTGGGCTTATTTTCTTGGGATGAATGAAATATTAAGGATGGAAATTTATATTAAAATGTATAAACATGGGCTAATCTTACTAGTCATTAATATGCAAAATGTAAAATGTTTGGCGATAATTTTGTAAAAATATTCAAATTTATAAGGACTTTATATAGTTTCTATAAATTTTTGGCGATTTTTAAGGTAAAATAATTTTATTCTATGGAATTTGGGCGAATTGTTTTTATAAAAAATGGAAATTGACAAATATTTTTTTGGGAAAAGCATGGAAAATTAGCCCATTGGAGAAATTTATCCCCTAAAATCATCTATTCTTGCAAATGAAAAGTATACTTTGTTCTTTGGTAGGTACTAATAACATTGATAGAGTGACAACAAGTGATGAAAATTGAACCTTTCCACTCTTTCCAAAGGGTTCTAACCCATCTTAGAAGGATAATTCTAAAATCTCCTTCCAAACAAATTATTTTTTTGAATTCACTTTTCATTTATGAAGGCCAACAAATATTGTAGAATTAAAAAAAAAATGATTTCATTTTCGACAACTCCTTGGTGTCTCAATTTCCAACTCTTGGGTGTTCAATTCTCATTGTATCTTTAGTAATAGATGAAAATTGAGTCAATCATAATCGAGAATTAGGATCCACTGCCCACTACTTGCATTTGTCATCTAAAGATTAAAATCATCTCTATTCCAATTGACTCTTGTCTATTCCCTAATACAATGTACCCTTCCGCAACACTAAATCCATCACATAGCTCATGCCCACATAATCCTGCCACCATATTAACATATCCACCATTTTAAGTGTCACTTAATAAAAGTTTCTGGAAGAAGCTTACAAACTCGTTTATAAAAGATACAAATATTATATATATTTTAGAAATGAGTTGATAGGTAGATTACAAAATGCAATAGACCACACTCAAACTTCATGTTTTTTTTAAGAGTTTTCAATGAAATGCTATCCAAAGAAATCCATGACCATTTGCAAAATCTTGTTGATTGCATATGAACTCAAAATAATAGATTCTATGTTTAGTTGATGACTACATTGAGTCATTAATCTAAACTTTGATGCCTTTAAATGATAAACTCTTTGGAAGTCAACATGAAATTATTCTAAACCTATTAGTTGTCATCCAAATTTTCAAGATTTATCATTTGTTAGCCATGGATGTAGATATCAATTCTGTTGAAGTTATGGTTTTTTCTCATAGTTTCTCTCAGTTAGTTTTTTTCATAATGCCCCCATGCACAAAAAAACGTTTGAATGCATATTTGTATATGAAACTGAATATGTGATATACTAGTTAATTATTGTTGTTTTCTACATGCTTCAATGCCTTCTAATGTTGATCTAATTTTACTATGATATTGACTTTTTTTCCAACGTTGCATTATGTTGTTTTAATATTTTTCTGGTGGGTTTTTGAAAATCTATAGATAACTTTTATATTCTCTTTACATTCTTATAACAAAAAAAAATTAAGATGGTTGCTTATTGTAATAAGTTTCCTTTTTGTATTGCAAGAAAATACATTGTCTTCTATTGACACACACATCCACATTTTTTCTTGACCAGGTTGGAGTTTCTAGCAATAGACATTGAATGCAAGGTGTTTACATTTTCCCAATATGTAAATGCTAGTAATAAGTGGTTCTTATTTCTGTGGAGATATAAAACAATTGTGCTAAAGTCATTTTTTTTTTCCTACAAGTCAAAAGTAAGTTGGAGAAAAATGAATCGAATTGAAACTCCAAAGTATAAAAGAAGGGAAAAAAACATATGCTTAGAGAAGAGGATTTTATTAGACATCAAAAACATGACATTAATGATATTTTAGCAAAATATGACTTGTTTTACTTGAACAACTTTGCATATACTCACAGAGATTGTTTGTTCGATTCTCTTCAAGTTATACTATATAATAGATACACATATATGGAATTAAGAGAAGGTACAATACAACATTTCAAAGATTGCTTACAAAAAAAGGATATTGAAGCACTAGTATCTTATAAACATGAATTGGATGCAAGTTCACTGATGGAAATGCATAATATCGATGATCCAAAAATTTATTTGCAACTAATGTCAAAGTTAACTTCAATTGTTCTACCACCAGAAGAAAGAGGCATGTGGGGAGACATTTTTTTCATACATCGGTTGTCAAAATGGCTCAAAATAACAATATGAATTTGGCCAAAGACATGAATGAAGCCATACTTACATTTCAATTCAACTTTAAGCAATAACAAATATGACATATTGTTTCATGATGACAATCCTCTCGCTGGACATTTTGAACCACTCTTGTGTAAACGAAAAATTGCCACCATCAATACTCAGGGAGACAATGAAGGGCCTATGAAATATGAAAACATAGAACAACAATGGGCACAAATACAAAACAAGATGTTTTCAAATGGATTTGAACAAGTGCATGAATTCAATAGTGGTTATGGTGAAAGTTCCTTTGAAACCAATTGTTATTTAACACAAGATGAATATGATGTGCCTTGCTTGCGAAGGATAATGGCACAAAACATTTTGAATGAAATTATGCATAATAATTCTTTTGTAATCAGATGCATAGAACAATAAATGAAAATTGATATACAAAAAGGTGTCCCAAGATTTGCAAATTGACAAGCGTATATTGAGAATTTGGCATTGCCATATGAGAAAGGCAACATAGAAGGTGGTCTTTTTACTTATTATTGGATAACCTATATTTGGGACATAGCATATTGTCCATCAAGACAACCACAATGCTAACTAGATTCCATTCAATGAGAAAAACATCAAAGATATTTAATATTATTTGGTTTCGAACAAACAAAGGGCATTTTCATTTTGAGCCATTGCAAGAAATAAGAGAGAAAAATGTTAACATCAAGCCAAGAGTGTCTCCTAACAAAAGAGATACAGAGAAGAAAAATATATCTCTTCAATCTCTAAAAATACTTAATTAGGAACAATGTTGTGCCACAACAAGAAACAATGGAATTTGGTCTAGAAGTAGCTAATATTGAAGAAAAAAATGAAATTGAAAATGTCGTCAGTGATGAATTCCAACCATTGAAACAAGAAAAAACGAATAATAGAATAAACAAATTCGACTCTCTCATGGAAGTAAAGGAGAACAAGAAAGCATACTTCTAACACTCGCTGAGCAAGCATTTGAGAAACATGTCGTTGACATACCTATCTACAATTACTTTGTTTGTAACCACACTTTAAAAAAAAAAGATGTAGCAAACAACAAACAAATTTATATACACAAACTTGACATTGAAACAGGAAAAACTGAATTGAAAGAATGCATTTATGACAATTTAAAAAATCAATATATTTGCAAGCATTGTCAAAAGAGATTGCAATGTGATGAGATTCAAAAATTTGCATGTCCACGGGAGATTAGACGAAATAAGTGTATACACATAATGAGACAACTAAATGAATTAGAGGAAAGGCTAATAACATTGATATTGCCTTTCTTGCAAATTCCAGAACTATGTCATAAGTATAGAGGGGAAAAACGGGCTTAATTGGAGGTGTAATCAATGTGCCTACTAACACATCTCAAATTCAACATGCTTTACCTCGTGACATAAAAGAAATTGACACAATTACAATGGCAATAAAGAAATAAACTATGCTACAAAAGTGCTTATGCTTTTGGTCACATTCGTGTACACATGGTCATGAAGGCATTGAGGAGACTATCCAAAAGCATGTTGTATAATATGGTGAATTTTTTTATAAATTACAATTGAAAACAAATGTTTAACCAGGTCGAAGATGAAAATGCAACTGAAACTGACAATGAAACTAATGAAAACACTGAAGAACCAATAAACAAGACATTACTCCATGGATTCACAGATTCACATAGTATACATGATCTACAAAACAATCAAATAAACATTCTCCCGCTGAAGGCTACATGCCATTTGGAATTTTTCAAGATAGATATTCAGAGGAAATGAGCTTCCCTACACTTTTCAATGGAGAAAAACGACCAGAAAAAATCACAAAAAAATTACGTATCAAAATTTTATCAATGGGAGGTATTGCACAAAGAACATGACTTTGCGTACTACATCACAAATTTGTTTTACAAAGCAATTTAGATTATTCTTAGACAAGTACTTAACTGTATTTGGATTAGAATAACAAAAGGAGAATTGAAAGGAAGAAAAATAGTAGCAAAAGATGTTATGTTAAAACCAAATTTGGACCCCATACTAAAATCAGACATTGGTTACATGGATCTAAGATCAATTCACACATCACTAGATTACCTTATAGGTTTACATAGGAACCTTTATGCAATGATACAACAACTAGGAACACCGACGTATTTTGTATCGTTTAATAGTGCATAAAAGTGTTGGAAACCATTAATCAATGCACTAAAACATATAAAAGAAAAAATCAAACCAACCATTGAAAATGACATAGAAGAATTTGAGGTTGAAACCTTGATAAGAAATGATCTAGTAACTTGTGTACAATATTAAAAAAATAGAATAAATGTCTTGAGACAACTAATTTCTCATTATTACAAGTATTATGGTGAGTTGAAAGACCATTTCTTTATAACAGAGTTCAAAATAGAGGAAGTCAACATGATCATGCATTATTATGGATAAAGGATGCACCCATCTATGGAAGAAACACAAACGTTTAAATACAAGACTTTGTAGATAGATATTTTTATTTTTATTCAAGAATACTTGCAAATGATCTTACAACAATTCAACGTCATCATCACACAATAACTTGTAGGAAAAAAAATTGTTCAATGTAGGTTTAATTTCCCCATTCCTCCAATGATAAAAACAAGAATACTTGAACCAACATAATTTGATGATGATACAACCAAGAAAAATGAAAAACTAATTTTTGACACTCTAGAACATGCTAAATACAATGAGACATATATGTTTGATAGCTTCTTAGAGAGCTTGAGTTTGACAAAAGAGGAATACATCAATGCAATTAAATGCAGATTAAATCGAATGGCAATTCTATTAGAGAGAAGACTGATAGACATATGGACTAATAATTTCTCTCGTCGTATTCCAAAATTTTGGAATGCAAATATAGATTCCCAATTCGTACTTGATTCATATGCAACAACTACATATTGTAGCTCTTACATGACAAAACTTGATAAAACAATGACAATGACATTTAAGCATATACGAGAAGAATATCAAAAAATAAATATCGATGTTGTACAAACAATAACTAGGCTTGGAAAAACTTTGTTAAACTTGGAACAAATGCTTGCACAACAAGTTGTATATATTTTTTTGTCTCTACCCTTGAATACAAGTTCAAGGAAAAGTATATTTATTAATACTTCACCCAAAGATCAATGATCATTTATTTTCAAAAAACAAAAGATATGCAACTAGAACCAGATAATTCGGAAGACATAGCATGTGCATCAATCATTGATTTCTATTTGCAATGTCATGGAAACATTGAACATTTATGCTTAGCAGAATTTGCATCAAGCTATACAAAAAAGGGAAAGAAACGAAGAAATAGTGATAAGTCATTCATTAGATACATGAGGTATAGTGAACATAAAGATGTTGACAATTTCTATAGAAAACAATTGATGCTATATGTTCCATATAGACTTGATGAAAACATTTTTCAAAAGCAATATTCAACTTGGAAGAATGCCTACATGATATTAAAAGAAACCATAAAAAAATGAAAACAAAATCACATATATAACAACTAAAGCATGGGGTAACGTTGATTATGCATCAAGCATGCTTGAAGATAGAGAGTATCAAGTGTTTAATAGAGATGTAGTTAAAGAAAACCAATCAATTGCAAATAACATAGTCTCTAATTATAGTAAGCACTATGAAGAATATGATATTGATACTAACCTCCAACACTTTCTAAACATAAAAAAAATAAAAACATCACTCGACATACCTTACCATGTTGTACAAAAACCACATATATAAGAAAATACAAAATTTTATAGAATGAGAAGACAATTGAACAAAGAAAAAACAATGATAGTGAAATATAAATATTGACAAAAAAGAAAAAGGCCCCAAATGAACCAATCCATTTTTTTTTTACAAGAGGCGTGGGGACTGAGAAATATTTCTTGGGAAGTAAATTTTCCAATCCCTTGTGTGCATGTACAACAATAGAATGAAATATGACCCTCTTAAATTAATAGGAATCATAACAACGTGCACAGGAAAAACAACATTTAATACAAGAGGTGTCACGTTGCACTCTGCATTTTGCATGCTATTTATCAAATCATAATACATACCTCTAAGCAATGACAAGTTGGATATTGATAAAACACTATGAAAATCTTTGTGTTGTGCTAATTTATGAAGCATCCCTTTTTGGCTCGACATTCTTGTACCAAATTGATAAACGATTGTGAGAATTAAAACATACCCCAACAAAATATTTTGGAAATGTTGACATAATATTCTGTGGGGACTTGTATCAAGCACAACCTATCAAAGATTCTTTGATATTTGAAAACCCATTGTTGAACAAGGAGAAATCATCTTACACTTTTTGGAAAGAAAAAATAAAATGCTATGAGTTGCACATGTTGATGCATCAAAGAGACAGATATTTTATTAGAGTTTTGAACAAAATGAGATTGAATGAATAGTCCAAGGATGAAATAGAATACATAAATAACCATTTTTATAGATCACCACCAATAGATCCTTTATTTCCCTACTTATTTTACAAAAAATAATATATGCAAAGACATAATGAAAAAATGCTTTCACAAGTAGATGAAGAGTTGACAATTCTTGAATCATTTAATGAAGTCGAAAGTAGTCAAGAAAAATTTCCAACTTATGACAAAAAAACTACCTTTCCATCAAAATACTAGTAAAGCTAAATCGCTTGGTTGAGCTATATGATGGAAACTACAACATAGAAGACATGCTTGTCAATGGAGCTAATGAATCATTGAAGGGTTATTCAAAAGGAAAAAATGAATTGGATGTCATTTGGTTAGAATTTGTTGATCTAGTTGTCGGAAAATTACAAAGAGAAAAGTTTCATGAATTCCATGACAAAAATATTTCACCAATTTGGACACCAATATTTTGAATTTCAAATCCAATGCCATGCACTAGAGGAAATAATCAAACTACAATACGAAAACAATTCCCAATACAACTAGTTTGCGCTAGAACAATACACATATCACAAGGATTGGATTTAGATAATCTTGCATTTGATCCAAGAAATATTAGAACACATGGATTAGTATACACAACATTGTCAAGATTCAAAACCATGAATTCATTGTTTCTAATTCAAAAAATAACACAGGAAAACTTTTGTGTCGACAAAAAAATGACAACAAAAATGAAACAGTTGTTAGAAAATCAATCATGGAAATCAGACTATGTACAAAGTTCAATCACATGTTTCGATAGACTTTCAATTGTAACTTTGAACACACGTAGTCTACATGCACACCTTGATGACATTCTACATGAAGAATTTATGAGCAATATGATCCTTTTTTTCCAAGAGATACAAACTAATTGACCACCAAGCAAAAACATATTTTCCAAATTCAATTTTAATTCAACTTACTTTGTACATGGTGTCCTTTCTTGTATAGAAAGAAACATAGACATAATTGCAACAAAAAAATTCTGCAGTAACAAAGTTGAACTTGTTATGTCTGAGTTGTATGTCCAATGACATGTTTACATAATGAAAATATATGTTGTTCCATTTACATTTGCCTCAACAATCACTGAAGAAATTTCAATAGCTAAAGTACAAATGCTTTATAGTGATTGTATCTTGATAATCATTGGTGATTTCAATATTGACATTCATGCAACTAGTCAAAGAAGCAAAGAACTAATAGACTATATTAGATGCATATTGGACTGACCATGATGTGATATATGCTTTGTTACATCTAAATTGAATTATGCATCAAAGACTTGGCTTCATTTCTATTCATATTTCAAAAAATGCAAAAGCAAAATAAAATAAAAATATTTTATTTTGATGGCAGATATCTTAGCTCTTCTCATCTATTCTTTGCCTTTTCAAATTTAGTGGTTTCCTTTTATGCAACATTGGAAAAGTATGTAAAATGAATATTGACACTTATGCCTTGTTTGAAATTAGCCAATATCTACAAACTATGATCAAATATTGTTATTATTATAAACTATATTTGAAATCAGTTATATTGACATGAATGATGAATGTTGATTTGGTTTCTAAATACTAGGTGAAATATTTTAGATTGAACCTAAAAAAGATTTGATTGTCTAGAGTAATATGCCCTTTTATTGCACAACAATAGAATGTGCAGTAGCTCTTGCAGGTAGGGTTTCTCCTTGGTCGGTCGTAGGAATGCTCGGGGTCGTTTCGTCCTCACCTATTGGTCTTTCCTCCAATATGGTGACCCCCTTCTCTAGCCATGTTTCTCCATGCTTCAAACCTGATACTCCTAAACTTGGATTTTCTCTTTATGGGTCCTATGATGTGTCGTTGGGGTGCCCTCTTGAAGGCTCGACTTCTGTTTCTGCTACTTTTCGTGGCTGCTCTTTCAGTATTGTTGTCTCCAGGAATTTCAACGTTGTTCCTCCATCTTGTTTGGTGCAAGAAGCTTCGACTCCTTCTATCCCCATGAGAAAGGATGTTATTTCCAAGTTATCTCGTCTCAGCTCCGCAATGCTCATCTTCCGTTTTAATGGTCTCTAGCCTTGCCTTGTCGATCTTCATGACTGGATGTCAATATATTGGTTGCCAATTTTGAAAGGTGAAGTTTGCATTCACCCTTGTGCTCAAGGGTTTTTCATTGTTGAGTTTGATATTCAAGAAGATAAATATTTAATCTTTAATTCTAGTCCTTGGTTCTTGAGTTGTTCCGATTTATGTATGAAGCCTTGGTCTCCTTCTTTTGATCCTTCAAAGGATTCATTATCTTCGACACTTGTTTGGGTTAGGCTCCCATATCTACCCTTGCATTATTTGTGTTTATCCTCTCTCTGTGCCTTCGGTAATGATTTAGGAAGGTTTCATTATAGAATCCATGAAACAAAAAACTATAACATCTTCACCTATGCTCGAATCTATGTAGAAATGGATTTTAGCAAAGGGTTCTCGACGGAAATAAACTTGACAGGAGATAACTATTTGTGGACCCAAAAGCTGGACTATGAAAAAAATTATTTTCGGTGTTGAGCATGTTTTGGTACAGGTCACTTGGAAGCACATTGCCCTAGGGATCCCAAGAAATATCGAAAGCAGTGCAAGACAAATTGGTGGGTTGGATCCCACATTGATCATCAAATTATTTCCAAAGAAGATTGTACATATGCAGTCCCTCCCAAGGAGGTTCCCAAAGAAGATCCATTGTTTCCATCCGACATGGAATCTCCAGATATGGATCTTCCGTTGGAAGTCTCTAAATTTGAAATAGAGGACAAGAAGGTCAAAACAGAGATTACTAGGCAATCTTAAATGCATCAAGAAACTCCTCAAAATCTCAAGGAAAAATTAGATTCAACTTCTCTAGATCCAGGTAAAGAAACACATGTTCTCCCCAACTCCACTACTTTGCTAAGTTGGGAAGATGAGGTGGATGAAGTTGAGGCATCATAAAAATTAAACTCTCCAGATCCAAGAAATGAGGGGATGGAAGGACTTGTGTCGACCCCTCTATCTCTAAATTCAGGTTTGACAATAGTCAGAAAGAAGAAAAAAACCCCTTCAGTATCCCAACCAATGGCGACAAGAAGTAGGGCTTGGAATCCAACATAATCATGTAATGTTTTTTTGTATGTATTATGGGTGTTTTCTACCACATATATTCAATGCAAAGTAGTAATAGTATCAGACAACTTTGATCTCATAGGTGTAGAAAGGAATCTTGGATAGTAGTTGGAGTAATGGAGATGTATTTTTTCTATTTATACTAGCCTACTTTTTGTACTCAGCAACACTAGTCACACCCTTTTTAATGAATAAAATTTCCCAATTTTTGTAAAAAACAAATTATATGCTCTTTTGGTTTTCTTTATTTTTTATTGTATTTGATCATTATTTGCAAATGCGAGTTTGTCTTTCTTTATTCTAGATTCTAATTATTGTTTTCTTTGAACTTGTTTGTAATTAAATTGTAAAATCATGTCAGAATTGGGGTGTATGAGCACTAGGAGATTTTTTTATGTAGCTTTAGACTCCTTAGTCAAATATTTTTGACATGAGTTTTGTTGATAGTTTGTTTTGGTCGAAGATTAACTAAAGTTTCTCAAAAAATTTGTATCAAACTAAAGTTTTTAAAAATTAAACATCTTTTTAATTACTTTCAAAATTTAAGTGAGTGTTTTGCAATTGGTGCAAAATATTGACTTGACAATTTTCCTGTGCCATTCAAAAAAATGTTGTATTAAAAAAATGGTTTAGTTATTTTCAATAGTATAATAATGTTCAAGTATGTTCAAGCAAAAATAGTGATTTAGCAGTTGTTGACTTTCAACACTCGAGTAAGTTATCAATTGAAACCATGCTTTTGATTCTACATTACTTGTGTTCAAATTTCCTTGATTAAATTAATTAATATCCCTTCATCAATTTCAGTGTTTAGTATTCCTTCATCATTAATTAATATTGTAAAAGCTATCAATTGTAACCACGCTTTTGATTCTACATTACTTGTGTTCACAATTCCTTAATTAATATTAATTAGTATTCCTTCGTAAATTTTCAGTGCAGTGTCTAAACAACAATGTAATTTTTATTTTTTTGTAAAGTTTTTATCTTTTCAAATTAGTTTTATTAGCTTTTAAAAATAATTTACTATCGTATTTAGCCTAAAATATGTAGAACACTTGAGTTTGAATCCTAGAAATTATTGTCAATAACATAAATATACTTTATGTTATGTTGTTGTTTCTATGGTTGTGAATGCACATCTATTAGAAAATTTTCCTTTTCTCTCCCAAAACAAGGTAAAAACAATAACATTTGGTTTGTTCGTTCATTGCAGAGCAGATAGCTAGACAATTGACAATGATGACGACCAACCAACAAAGAGGCAGAATACTTATCCCTTTGCAAAAAAAAACATATAAACATGTATTACCTTTTCATATTACTTCATTATAAAAAAATTGAATAATAGCTTTGTAAGTTAAATTTTGATACCAAACAAATTTTCAGCTCCCTGATGCACGTCCTCCCCCATGCCTTCTCACGCATTCCCTCCTCTCCTGGATGGGCCTCGTGGCCCCCCTCTATCCAGTCACCTCCCTCTCCCTCCTCCCTGGATGTTGCATCCTTTGCCTCTCTTATCACCTCTCTTCCCAAGACGACCAAGCGCACCCATCCAAAGTTCGTGGAAAAACTAGATCAAATCCTCTCGGTCCAAATAAAAGGAAACTCTAGATCCCTCACTCTAAAATTTGCAGACCATGCACTCATAGGATAGTTTACTGGAATCTATCCCTCTCTGCGGGCTATGGCAATATGGATTGACAAGAACTGGAAACCCCACTTGAAAGGAAATCTTTCGCATTTTCTGTGCAGAAGAGGTTTCTTTTCATTTCTTTTTGAAGACAAATCAGATCGAGATCTCATTTTCAGAAGCAGACTACACTTTATGGGCTCCAAAGGTATGTATCTTAATAGCTGGACCCCAGATTTCATCCCTGAGAATGATATTCCTAATGTAGTTCCAGTTTGGGTTCACCTTCCCTTCCTCCCCCTGCACTGTTGGAATAATAAAACTATTCGTTATATAGGTAATACCCTTGGGAAATATATAGATCAAGCAGAACCTAAATATGGTCTTCAAGCCTATGCATAGATCTGTGTAGAAGTTGATATGGAAAAAGGCCTGCCTAAATCTATTAAACTCACTCTGGATAAATGGACCTATCTGCAACAAGTTGACTATGAACGAATACCTTTCAAATGCAAATTCTGTCATGAGTATGGACACTTTGCAAAACATTGTCCCAAGTCCCCCCCTAAAACCCCACCTAAAGAATCTGAACAATGGAAACAACCTAAAAGGAAAAACCATCAACACCACGGTAAGAACCCTAAAGTCACCCCCACGCCACCCCTACCTGATACATCCCAAGACCCAAAATATTCCAATCCGATCTCTAACCAAGATCCAGCCCGAGTATAGCCTCCCCCCTCACAAAATCATACCACACCTCTGCCTACCTCCCCTCATACCCACCCATCTATGCCTCCTCTCCTTCCCTCAACATCGCCTTCTCCCCTTCACTTGTCTTCTCTCCATGAGGACGAAGAATTAGAAAAAATCTCGGAAGAAGGCTCAAACTCATATACCCATGACTCCCCCATCAAAAAAGTGGGTAGAAAATCAAATCTGCACAAGCGGGAAGCCTCAACCAAAAAGGAAATAGAACTCGAGAAGCAAACAACTCTAGATCAACATACTAAGAAAGAAACAAGACAGAACAAGAATCATAATGGACCCAACCCCCATAAAGGGGGAAACTCCAAGCCTTCTAAATGATAAAATCAATCTCTTGGAACTACAGGGGACTAGGGAGCTGACACAAGCTCTCGTTGATACATGAACTAATTAAAGCAGAAAACCCTCATGTCCTTCTTCTCTAGGAGACCAAAAGGAACGATACTGATATCCTTCAGGAAAGAAACTACATCTGGTGTTCATGCAAAGGTGTGGCAGTTAGCACAAGAGGAGCCTCGAGAGGAATCTGCACCCTGTGGAACCCAAGTATCTTCTCTCTTCAAAATTGTCAGTCTACAACGTACTGGATCAGAACATCCCTTCTTCATATTCCTACGGGTAAGACTCTGAATGTCATTAATGTGTATATGCCCATTATTTATCAAGAAAAAATTGAATGTTGGTCCTCCCTCCAAAATCTTCACGGGAATCTAGATTCTAAGGACCTCATTATAGCTGGAGACCTCAACACAACCCTCCATCCTAAAGAAAATAAAGGAGGCACCCAATTGCGCTACCCCACTCGTGAGCATCTCAAGGATCTCATATCCTCCTTTCATTTAATTGACATAAACCCTTCTAACGACCGCTTCACTTGGTCGAACAGAAGGTTAGGACCTGGGCACATCATTGCTTGCCTAGATCGTTTTCTCTTAAGCAGCTCCTTCCTTGAAGAGTCTCCTTCCCCCTCCTCTCTCATTTTCCTCTGGGCTGGATCTGACCACCGTCCTATCACCTTAAATCTTTTCCCTCCAGAAAATTTTGGCCCCATCCCCTTCATATTCAACCCCCTTTGGCTCTCAGACCCAATTTTTTTTTATATTTTCACATATTCCTAGAGTTTTTGGGTACAAGGATCTCCAAACTACATCTAGGAGAAGAAGTTAAAAAGAATCAAATCGGCCCTCAAACATTGGGTGAAAATCACCAAAGAAAAAGATCAAGAAGTAAAAAACAAGAAAATCAAAGAAATGGAAGAAAACAGATTGGAAATGGAAGAGGGACTCCCCACTCAATATCTTCTTCTAAAAGAACAACATGACTTCATAGATTATCAAAAAATCCTCCACTCGGAGGTGGAAACTTGGAGGCTCAAATATCAGAGTCTTTCGCTCAATTCAGGAGACAGAAACATGAGATTCTTTCAGAGACAAACCAAAGTTAGACTCTGGAGGAACAAGGTGAAGGAGATCACAAAAGAAGATGGAACAAAAAAAAGTGACTTTCAGCAAATCCAAGAAGAAGCCAAAAACCATTTTGAACACCTTCTAACTAAGGACAACGTTGCAAATCTCAACATACAAGAATATATGTTGCTAAACATCCCGACTGTTGTCAATCAAGAGGATAATGTCAAGATAAATCAAGAGGTTACAGAAAAAGACCTTTATGGGGCCTTATTCCAACTTCACCCAGATAAAGCTCCAGGCCAAGATGGCTTCAACGCCCACTTTTATGAAAAATGTTGGCACATAATAAAAAAAGATCTCCTGAGAATGATCCAATATGTCCAAAAATCTACAAAGTTGTGGGGCAACACAAATTCCACTTTTCTAGCACTTATACCAAAGGAATCAAGCCCTTCCTCCTTCTCTAGGTTCATGCCCATATCCTTATGCAATGTCTCCTACAAACTCATTACTAAAATCATAGCCAACCGACTTAAGCCTCTCCTTCATAAGCTTATATCCCCAAACCAAAGTGGTTTTGTTGAAAAGAGACAAATGATTGACAACATCAATTTGGTCCAATAAGACATACATTGGAGTAGGGAATGAGGAGAACAAGGAATGATTATTAAAATTGACATGGCCAACGCTTTTGACAGGGTGAGACATAATTTTTTGTTTGCAATTTTGAGAAAATTTGGCTTTAGTCCAGAATTCATATCTTGGGTTTCGGCCTACATTTCCAAGCCTTGGATTGCCCCTCTAATCAACAGGCGACCAACAAAATTCTTCAAAATTTCTATAGGGTTGAGGCAAGGCTGCCCTCTTCCCCCCCTCCTCTACATAATTATGGCATAAACTCTTGGTAGGCAGCTGGAAAAGGATCGAGCCTCCAAGGTCATTCCTAGTATCAAAATCGCTCGGGGGAAAAAGATAATAAATTACTCCAAATTCGTCGATGACACTCTCCTCATTAGAGGCACCTCCATTTTCATAGCCAAGAGATTCAAAAATTCTCTGGACAATTTTACCCAAGCCTTTGGAGCCCTCATAAATAGTGCCAAATCCAATGTCTACGCCCATAACACTCCCACAAGAACAACTCACCTAATAGAAAACATATTTCTCTTCCCTCTCATTGAAAAATGGAAAACCTTCAAATACCTTGGCATCCCAACTTGTCTTAAATCTCTCCCTAATTCAGCTTGGAAACAAATCCTAAACAAAATTAAAAACAAGTTGGACCATTGGGGTGCTTTCTGGCTCAATCTGGCTGGTCGAACTGTGCTTTTAAAATTAGTCCTCTCCACTCACCCCATTTTTCAATTTTTCTCTCTTCTTGCACCTCGGAGCATTAAAACCTTGATCTCTAGTCTCCTACGACACTTTCTCTGGGAAGGGGGAAAGATTGAAAAAAAAAAATCCACCTTGTAAATTGGGATATTGTAAAACACCCACAAAAAAATGGAGGCCTGGGCATAGAATATCCTACCCTCTCTAATTTGTCTATGGGATAAAAAATCTTATGGAATCTTATTTCGAGAATAAAAGAATGGTGGAAAACAATTCTCTTGAAGAAATGCATAGCAGGGGATAGACTCAGGTGTTTATAACAACAACACTCCTTGAGCAATGGCTCTCCAATAAGGAAGCTTCTTTCTGCCTCCATTCCTCTCATTAAAAGTCATCTCACCTGGATCCCTGGAAATGGTCCGAAGATCCTTATTGGAATAGACAACATCATGGGAAAGAAACCACTCTGGTAGCACATTCATCTTAGACCTCTCATTAACTAGCTAGGCTCGAAAGGAAAAAAATACATCTCGGACATCTCTTCCTGGAACGCTGATTTGGGTGACTGGATAGGATGGAACCTACAAAGTCTCCCAAGCAATCTTCAAGACACAACCCACTAGCTGCAAAATATTTTACGAGGTTGCACCCCCATTTTCAACACGCTAAAAGACAGGAGAGGTTGGGGCAATAGTATTTACTATGTTAAGCAAGGATATTCACAACTTCTCTCCCAAACGGATCTCCCCCCCAAAGATAAGATCTAGAATTCCCTCTACAACAACGACAGTCCTCCCAAGGTAAAATCTTTTTGCTGGATAGTGGCACATGGAAAATTACTTATAGGGGAAAATATTCTCAAAAGGAACATGCACGGGCCTTTCAGATGTAAGTTGTGTTGAAATGCATAGGAAAACTCTCAGCATATCTTCCTTCTTTTCCCCTTTGCAATTTCTATGTGGAAAACAACTCTTCAAGGCCTCCACAACAAAATCAGATGGTCGTCTCAACCAAGAGAGATTCTCTCAAATTGGCTTTCCCTATATCGGGGCTCCTTCAAGAACAAAACTCTCTTCAAAGACTTATTCAAAGCCTTACCTAAGTACATTTGTTGGAAAATTTGGCTCTCCAGAAATAGAATCATCTTTTCCAATATTCACTCTCCCCCTGATATTGTAGCTAAGAAATTCATTGCCCTCATGGATAAATTCTTTCTTTCCAAACCTAAACCCATCTCCTTCACCCCCTCCTCCACCTTAGAATTTGATTGGATCTACACTATTTTCTCCTCCATCCCATCCCCTCGCCACCCCTCCTCTTTAACGAGATCCTCCTGGCAGCTTCATGAAGACTCAGAGTTCTTACAATGGCACAATGAGCAACAGACACACATTCTCTACTTTTATGGAGCATTAAAAGGAAATCCTGGGGTGGCAGGAGTGGGAGGGGTCATAATTTTCCCAAGAGGAAATCAAGCACTCTCCTTCCACTGGAGCCTTGGAATTGCATCCAATAATCAAGCCGAAGATTATGCTCTGTATCAAGGCCTTCTCCTCGCTAAAAATATGAGCATTCACTCCATTTTGGTCATAGGAGACTCTAAGATAATTATAAATCATGCACGCAAAGGCTCCCATCCCCTGAATATTCACTTAAATTCCATACTCCAACGAATCTCGACAATCATCAAACACTTCTCCAATATTTCCCTCGTTCATGTCCTTAGATGCAACAACCAAATGGACGATACCCAAGAAAACTTGGCTATCACTCTAGAGCCAGGTTCTTTATTATTCAATGGAATCACACAATGAAAACCCATCACATGATCCAACCACTCATCTGATAGGCACTTGACACTTGGAAATCAGCTCACCTGCCTGCTCAGTGCGACACATGGGCTTTGAATCTGACTTGGGTCATGAACTCTTCTCGTCATAATACCTCTGCCCTGATCCCGTCACTTGACACCTTGGCACATGCATCCGGGCCTACAAGCTGCTTCACCTCACCTATCATCACCTTGACACTCCCTCCCTCACTTCAGCATGTGTCACTCTACACAATTTATCCATCTCCCCTTACATGGGAGGTCACTTCGACAATCTTCTGGCTGCTCCATATCAGGGCAACAAGACCTGGAGTGGGAGGAACTCACTCAGCATGACTCCATGGGTGTATTATGCATTGAATTCTGGTAATGCAAGCAGTACCAGGATCAACAGAGGATATGGCTGCAGCTCGTGTGTTCGTCCAAAAATGGGAAATCAAAAGTGTCCTTTGAATCTAGCGAAGGTGATGGAGCATATCAGTGGATGTATGGCTCATTTCTTAGGCCTAATCCATACTCCACAGAATAGAGCAGATTCTATTCCTCCTTTGAGCAGAGATGCAGTATCTCGCATAATTCAATTAGACAGCGAAAGGAAAATCAACAAAATGAGAAGGAGCACAGGCAACCAGCATGCCATCTCAGTGGAAGATCATGAGGAGTTGGTTAACACGGTGCAAAACCTGTAAATTCAACTCAAAGCCCTTTCATCTCAAGTCTTATCCATAACAAAAATCAATATTCAGCACCGAGGAGAGCAACAATAGACCAAGGATGAAAGTGAGGCGCTAAGACAACAAATAGAAGCTCTTCAGTTTGTGGCTGGACTTGTTTCTCCTTCTGCCTCCCCATATTTTACTATAGCCATATCCGATGAAGCTTCCTCTCCAGGACCTCGACTGCGACTGGATCTAAATTTGCGGCCTTCAAAAGAAGAAGAAGAACCCCCAACACTGGACCAAAACAATCTTTAAGTGTATGCTTTGTTTCATAGTTTTTTTACTAGGCTCTTTCTGTATGATCTTCACTATAGAAGCTCAAGTCGGCTTTAGCATAGTAAAAATTACTACCCCCGCTCACCACTTCCTACTGGGCGCTTACAGGGGGGTGAATTTTGTATTTACAACTCCTGCAACGCAACTTTTGTGATTCTCCTGTGATTATTCACAACTCTTTTAATATAGATTTTCTCTGGTTTCTATTAAAAAAAATGATACCAAACAAATGATCAAAAAAATTGATTTTGTTCACAGGAAAAGAAAATATAACCTAATACCATATTCCATATTTGACATATGCATGGGGAAGTCAACCAATATTTTTGAAGGAGATACTTGCTTCCATGAGAACCTCTAACTCACCTCCAAAAGTTGAAGTTGTGCATGTCAATCATGTTGACATGCATGGCCAGATTACAATCACATTGAACATTAGTGACAAGCTCTGGTAACAACATTCCAATAATAGGATTCGAG
>ML808322.1:115977-170113 GCA_009831015.1 Picea engelmannii | reverse complement strand
ATTAATGTATGCAATTTGTAGTCAGACTATTGTTGAATGGTATCGTAGGTGGTATTGGCGTCATTTACTTGACGAATGATGTAGTAAATTTTACTCTTATGCCATTAACGAGTTGATGGATGATCGCTTATATGATTAGATTTCCTTGTGCAATGAATAGAATTAATGACTTCTCTTGCGCCATGATTAATGTTGATACACGATTGATTAAGTAATTATAATCTTTTGCGCCATGAGAAAAATTGATGATTACTCATGCGCCTTGTAATTAATGTAAAGTATGATAGATTATGTGATACATCTATTTAGTGCCATGGAATAAAAATGAATGAGTACTCTTGCGCTATCGATTATGTGGATGCATGTTTGTTTTAGAATTGGTTTACTCTTGCGTGATTAAATAAAGTTGACGTATGATTGATCAAATAATTGATTCTCTTGCACCATCCAAATATTGTTGATGTATTATTGATTTAACAACCATTACAATTGTGCCATTAAGTATTTGATGCATGATGGATTGATAACTAGATCACTAATTCCCCTTTTAATATCGTTGATGCATTGTTGATTTAGAACTAGAATAATTTTGCGCTAAAGTATTGTTGATATAAGACTGATATCTAGACTATAATTATGAGTTGTGATTGATTAAGGGATTTAGACACCTCCTTGTTCCTCAGAACAATCGCCTGCCCTGAGACCTTAAGTGGTCAAAACCAATCAGATGAATCTTGGGCTTGAGAATTTATTATGTGTCTTGGAAGTCCTAGCCATGCAGGATAGGTTGGGTGGGTAGTCATTTGGTGTTTAGTGTCTGGTTGATCTTAATTATATTTTTCTTTGAATGATTGCAAAGTGTTGAACTGTGTCATTGTTATTTATGTTTATGCATTGAACATGTGTCGTTGTTATTTCAGTTAATGCAATGCTTATGTACCATTCAGTTACAATGATGTGTGTTGTTGTTAGGTCGTAAAGATTATGAGTTGTGTTGACGTTATTTTCCTTATGCACTTTAAAAAAAAAATCGTCACGCCTTCCACTATATTATACACTTGATTAATAACTTAGTGCTAATTAAAATTGTAACTTGTCCATGCAGTAAGCATGGTTAGAGGACGTCCCATAGGTTCACAACATGGTGCTAGGGGAGGAGGTGTGATCCCTCCAGTAGCACCCATGCCAGAGGCATCTAACACCCAAGGAGAAGAAAAATTCATTGGCCAAGAGAAGATTGTTGTGGGGAATGCAGTTGGGTTGAAGAGGTAATTTCAGAGGATGTCAGAGGCCTTGATTAACCAACTAGATAGATATGAGGCTAGGGCTCTTGTACCACCTGAGGGTCCACAACGCACCCTATAAGGTACTGGTAGCATTCACAAAGGACTCGAGAAGGTCAAGTTTTTCGAGTTCTTGGGTGCCACTGATGGCGCAGTCGTCGAGGCATGGTTGGAAAACATGGTGATGTGCTTTGCACTTCAGCTGAAGGGGAGCACTCTTCTATGGTGGAAGACACTCCTACCACAATCGAACATGGTCGTCGAAGATGTGTCATGGGAACTGTTCGAGGAGTGGTTCTGGGAAAGGTATTTTTCATATGAATTCATTGAGTGGCAGCTCAATGAGTTCAACACCTTACAGAAGGGAGGTCGTATGGTGCCCAAGTATGAGGCCCGATTCATGGAGATACTTAAGTATGCTCCACATCTGAACACTCAGAAGATCAAGGTCAACAATTTTTTGTTCGACCTTAACGTCAACATTTGTTTGAAAGTGAGGATCCTAATTCCTTAGGCGTTGCACGATGTTGTCCAAAAGGCCCTCATAACTGAGGAAGAACTAACAAGCAGGGGTCATGGAAGGACGCCTGCAAGACCAACTAGATAGAAGAAAACCGAGGCGCAACAGAAATAGTTTAGGGCTATCATCCAGATAGATAGAGATCTCAGGTTGGTAGACCAACAACCTCTACTTTGGGGCCAAGAGTACTAGACCGAAGACCGAGTGTTGGACATGTGGAGAGCCACATTACTAGTGATATTGTCCTATGGAAAAGCTGGAGTGGTTGTGTCAATAGGACAAACTACAGTTATATATTTGGGCAAGTCCCACATGATTCATGTCGTGGTGAAAAACCTCCAGGTCGAGCACAAGTTCACTATTCTCAAGACGTCATCATGATCGTCAATAAAACTTTTAGTATTTTGATAGATCTCGGTGCTACCGAGAGCTTTATTTATGGTGCAGCATTGAAGGGATTTAAGGTAAGGGCAGTCGAACAGGATAATTTTATATACGTAAAAAGGATTCGTGTGCCAATTACAAGGTTGGAGGAAGGGTTATAGACTATCGCATTAATTTGGGATATTGTAACAAAGTCCGACCCATATGTCACAATCTTAGGATCGTACGACATCTTGATCAGTATGTATTGGTTGAAATCACATGATGTGATCCTCAACCATAAAACAAAATGATTGAGTGGACCGATGATGAGGGACACAGTAGGGTGATCATAGGAAGAAACCAGGGAATGTCCTTGAGGTTCATTCCTTCCCTACAACTGCAGAAGAGCATGCGCAAGGGATGTAATTTATATGCAATCGTCGCGCTAAATGACGAGGGAGAGGCGAAAATGTTAGAAATCCTTCAGGTGGTATGCAAGTTTGTTGAAATGTTTCTAGAAGAGTTATCTAGTTGCTACCTGAAGAAGAATTGGATTTCATAATCGACCTGAAACCTGGAACCGAACTAATAGCAATAACGCCTTATCGGATTTTGACCCCTGAGTTACAGGAGTTGAAAATGAAATTGAAGGAGTTGTGAAACCTAGGACATGTACGTCCAAGTTTTTCACCTTGGGGTGCGCCTGTTATTTCCAAAAGAAGGAAGGATGGATCGTGGAGACTCTATATTGGCTATCATCAATTGAACAAGGAAACGATCAAGAATCAATATTTGTTGCCAAAAATAGACGATTGTTTGATCAAATGAAGGGTGTGAGGTGTTTTCAAGGATTGAATTGAGATCGGGTTATCACCAGTTACAAATTAAAGAGGAAGATATTCCTAAGATCGCATTCAAGACGAGGTTTAGACACTACAAGTTTACCATTTTTTCGTTTGGACTAAAAAACACCCAGGGTATGCATGAGCCTGAGGAATGGGGTGTTCCGCGAATACTTGGACAAGTATGTTCAAGTATTCATTGATGACACATTAATATATACTCGGGAAACAGAGGAACACGATGAACTTTTGCGCTTAGTATTATAGTGTTTACGGGAACTGTCGAATGTTATTATTATTAATTGAGGATTCATTATTTTAGGTGTTGAAACAGATCTTGAATTTTTTATTCTTAAAGATAAAAGATTTATATTTTTGAGTATTTGAGTATTTTTCAAATTTCCTAAAGAAAATTTTTTATCACCGATAAATTCGTGATGCCTTTTATGGTTTATTTTTGGACAAAGAATGGAAAAATCTAAATGAACAAAAGTTTTCCAACACTTTTTCAAACGATCTTTTAAACGGGCAGTAATTTAAAATTTAAGGAATTTTAATTTAAATCGAAATATCGGGATTCGGAGTTTTGCATGAACAAATGTTTAATGTAAATTGAATCGTGAAATCCTGATTCCCGATTTCCCGATACTTTAAAAACTTAATTAAAACATAATTTACTTAATTCAGAATTAAAAAGGGTTTAAACATTAAGTTAATCACATCACGAAATCGGGATTCGTGATTTTACAAGAGAAAATAATCTTGTCATCGTGTTTCTCGATTTCCTGATTTCTCGATACAGTTAATCCTTAATTAAAGTTTTGAACTGATTTAATTACCGCTAAGAATGATTAAGTGTTAATTAATTACATCGCGATATCGGGATTCGCGGTTTGTTGAGAAGCATGTTTCATGTCATCAGATTTCTCGAAATCTCGATCCCCGATCTTCCGATTAACAAAATCCCGAAAAGCTCTAAACTTGATTAATTAAGATAATGAAAACGTTTTAATTTAAAATTATACATCGCGATTTCGGCAATCGGGGTTCTTCGACGACATGTTTCCTTGACATAAAAAATGTCGAAACTCCGAAAAGCAGATTTTCAAATTTAATTTAAGATCAACGCTAATTAATCATCCTTCTAAACGCAGCTTAAAGTTAATTTTTCTTCGAATTTCTTTAATGCGTCATTCTCCAATTTAGAAAGTTTCTATTATTTTTGAAAACACCGAGATATCATAAGTACAAACATTAAATGCATATCTTTGGAAATATCTTTTGCATTTAAGATCCTTAACTTCATAATAGAGGTACAAATTTTTAATGTTTTTATGATATATTCGAAGTAAAATTTTGAAACGTCTATATTATCATTTCAAAGCTAAATTACTCTCTGTTACAGGTTTTCAATTTAAACACAGAGCTATGGCACCCAAAAAGGCTTCGAAGAAAAATGAAGAGCAACCAGAAGGTGATATTATTTTCGATACTACTGCATCTGGGCTACACTCTGTCAAATCATGGAATGGAATTTCTAAAAAACTAGAGGATGAGCTTAAATATGCGGCCACTGATTTGGAAAACCACCTCCGAGATATTGTCGAGACTGAGCTTCATAAGGTGGTTGCACGTCCGAGACTCGTGTCATATACCGATATGATCGCCTGGGCTCTGGATAAAGTAGATGTCCCGACCAGAAGTATTATGAACGAGCAAGGAGTTGTCATCAGCTCATTTAGACCTGAACATATTCAAGTAATGTATAAGCTCTTGCCCAATTATAGACACACTTTTAATTCTGAGTTTGTAGCTGCATTTCAAAGAAAAGAGTGCATTGAAGGTGGCCAAACGTACCCTGACATGATTAGAGGATGGGCCAGAGATGAAAACAAGTTTAGGGCTGATTTACATGGGATTTTTTCCACAGCTGCCTTAAACGAATATATGGTTTATGTAGCAATGATGTTATGTAGACTTTTTGGGAGAAAGGATCCTTGTCATTTTCATGCAGATTTGACACCTTTCCTAGAGGAAGTTTCAGAGGGATGCAGTTTTAATTGGCACAAAATTTTGTCAGATAACATCACTTCAGAAGTTGTGAATTACAAAGCAGCTAGGTCAAAAGGGCAACCAATGTCTTTTTATATGTCATCTTATATCATGGATGCCATTTTTTTTATGACTCCTTTCCCATTAATGAATTGGAGTTGGAATGTTTCTTGCCCAGAGCCTGTTCATAAGTACCACTTAGCTCTTTGGGAAGAAAATGCAAAAAATGTTTTTTATGAGGTTTGTCATTATGTAATTATCCCTCTACACAAAATATTCTTTGGATGCGAACCTCCTCGCATTTCAAATACCATCATATAAAACCTCAAGTCAATTGTTGACTGGTTCATTGAAGAAAATTTCTTCTATGTTAGGGTTTATGGCTGTTCTATTCTGCCTCACGCACTCCCAAAAATTTTACCAGACAGGTTGATATGCAGCGAAGTGGCTTATCAGCTAGTCAATGGTGGTATTGGGCTAGAATTAAAATCTCAACAGAAAAAAGCATGGCCATCTTTTCCTGTTTATATAGGAAAATTCATTTTATTAAACATAGGCCATTCTAAGGCAGAAGCTGAATCGATGGACGAAGTGAAATTAGAAAGTATAGAGCACGGGAAACACGACCCTTACCAAATAATCAGTCGGCATTGCACACAATGTAATTTAAAAGCATATGAACATGAATTTTCAGTTTATGATGATGTTTTCAAAAATGTTAAATCTTATGAAGAAGTGCAGAGCAGAGTGAAAACCTTGTCACCTGATGCACAGGTGGGGTTTGCATCTTTTCAAAGAAATAGACGATGTTGTCTGCCAAAGATTTTACAAGGTGAAATGTCAACTTCATTGCCAGAGCAAGAAACAATTCCTCCGGGGTTTGAAACCATTATTCAGGATAAGTCAAGTGACAAAGATAATTTGAAAAATCCTGAAATACCTCCTCAGAATATAGAGGGTTCTCAGACCAAATAACCACAGACAGAAAAGGGAAAAGGAATAGAAACAAGTCCAATAGTTCTCGATGATATTCCAGAAAATGTTGGAGGAATAGCTTCAAAGGAACTTGGCAGCCCTATTACAGCATTGACCCCACTACAGTCTACTTTCGGAACCCCTCATGAAGGAGTTCTATATGTAAGTGACTTAGAGCTAATCACCAGAGATGAAATCCCCTCATCTGATTATTTTTTCAGTAAAAAACGAAGAGCTGTCTTGAAACAGAAAATTCATCCTATAGGAGAAAGAATGATAAAAAAACATAAAATTATCATTGATGGGAAGAAACTCAATGAAGGAGAATTCGCTACAGAGTTAGCAGGAACCATGGGTGCTATAGCATCAGACAACATGTATTCTGTAGGGAATCTAACAACTATGCTGGAGAAAAAGGATCAAGAAATGATGCAGTTACAGGACAGATTAAAATAAAATGAAAGAATTATTGGCTAGGGGATACAAAAGGGTCTAGAACAAGATAGACTCAAAGACATACAAGAAATCCAAAATTTGAATGAAAATTTGGATGGAGCAAAACACATGATACAGGTGACTCAAGAACAAGTTCAAAAGATGGGCGATGAAAATAAATCTCTGCAAGATAAGATTATTTCAATTACTAATCGAGTAATTGAGATTGAACATTTTAGAACACAAGCATCAGAGATATATGAAAACATTGAAGAAGAACAAAAGAAAATATTTTGTAATCTGGAAATCATCCAGAACTATTTTCAAGAATCTAATAGGTCTATGGAAAAGGTAGTTCAGAAAGAAAGAGAAGTTAAAGCAGCAAGGAATTCTTTTCAAAAGGTAATAACTTCTTTACAAAAAGAAGAAACTGGAAAAACACATAAATTATCCATTTAAGAGCAGTTAAAAGGAGATATAATGATAAAAGTTTGGGAAACAAAATTGGCAGAATATAAAAGAATTACAAAAGAAATCAATGAAGATTGTCAAAGGATCTTCAATCTTATCGAAAAAGATTCAATAAATATCGGGACAGATGGTTTTTCCGAGTTATTAGGTGAAGTCAACATTACTAGGTATCGGCTGAAATCAAAAGAAGAACTCGAAGAAAAGAAAGCAGAAATCTCAAATATTAAAATGGTCAACATTGCAAAAATAGATAAGTGGATGATAGCTTCAAGTTCAAAGTTGGAAAAGGTTAAATTCACAGAGAAAACAATAGAAAGCCAGTTGCCAGGCCTATAAAGAAATTTTTTCTCTTTTGAAGCAAATGAAGTACCTGAGGCTCCTAAGGTATTGGTAAACTTTTTAGGGAAATATGTTCAAAGCGTTGAAACAGATAAAGAAAGTTCATCAACACAAATTTAAAACTTTGTAAATATTTTTAGAAATTGTAAACGGTTGACATTAGTCTATGTAACCGTAATATTAGGAAGTTGGTTAGTTACCAACGAAAAATTTGATAGAAAGGTATAAGTACAATTTCAAAAGGCTGAAAGGGGGCTTCAGAGATTTTGGAAAAGGTCAATTTTTTGTAAGATCAACTTTGAAGTTCATCGTAATTTAAATCGCAAACAAGATTCTGGATTCTGCAATTTTGTGACTATGTTTCTTCCCCTGTTTATCATACTTTGTTAAATCTTCCTTTAATGTGTGTTTCTAACGAGTAAATCGATTTGAAGTTATATCCATTGTTGTTTATTATTTCAGATTGGTTTGGATGTTGAATGTATTACAGTTTTTCCTCTGAAATTACTTTAGTAATTTTAAGACCTGTAAAACCTTTTGTTCCTTAATATTCAACTTTGTTGGAAATCTTGTTTTTCTTTCATCATTGTGAATTGAAATATAAGATTGTTTCTTGATAAAAGCCTTATATTTCTCTGTATTGTGTTTCGTTGTTTACAATTTCAAAATTGTTACAAAACCAGGAAACAACCTTGACTGTGTTTTTACATTACTGTTTTAGATTTCAAAGTTATTCTTATTAATATCAACTCTGAAAATATGAAGTAACCAATCGATAAAAAACCCATTTACAAACCTTTAAAACCCTATCACCCATGACAGTTTCTAACGACAGACAACCTAGCGTAGAACCTAGTCTTCAGGATCAAACCAACATTGCCCTAAACTTATTTAATACTATTCTACAAACAGCAACCAATAGGGCTGAGTTAGAAAGATCGTGGGCTTCTATTGAACGTGACATTAGCATCCAAGAGCAACGGGAAGCAAGACAGAGACAGATGAGAAACTGAATCTGATCTAGTCTTTCTTTGTTTCTTTATTTTAAAATATTATCATAAAAATCTTTTTCGGATGCCTTGACAGTATGTTTTATAGCCTTAAAACATAAAATCAGGAACAACTCTTTTTGGCGCCGTTGCCGGGGATCGAAGAAACGAATTATTTCCCTGGGAAGAACGACATTGACACTTTCTGTTGTTGATAGTGAACAAGAACAGAGAACTTTCTAAGGCTAAAACTATCTTTCACTTGGCGACTCCACATTAAATAAACTGGCTAGTAGCTGTAAGAACACCAGCAAAAACCCAGATAGAAAACAAACCTCGCCAGTCTCTAATCCGGAAAAAATCTTAAAATCAAGAAAATCAATTAAACAAATCCTTTTATCAACTTATTCTACAAATCAACCTAATTTTACACAATCAAATTCATCGGAAAATTTTGAACGATCACTTTCTCTTCCCCCTTCTTTTGATACTTTTTCTTTTCCCGAAGTTTCATCTCCAGTTTTCCAAGAATCTTCTCCACACACTGTCCCAACTTCAGTCCAAAACCTAACCATGGAGGCACAAGGAGGTGTTGGAGCTGGAGGAGGTGCTCCTGGAGGTGGTCAAGTACCACTTCCCGAGATTTTTGCCAAAGTGGCTGCTAGATATGCTCCCCTAGTTCTTCCTGTTCCTCTTCATGATCTCCCTGAGAACTATATGAAGAGCCTCCCAAAATTTATAGGAGAGGGTGATTTGACTGCACAAGAACATATCAACTTTTTCGATCAATTTGCAGATATACTTGGAATAGAATATGAAGATGTTTATTCCAGGTTACTTGTTCAAACTTTTAAGGGACAGGTGAGAACCTGGTTTCAATCTTTACCAGCTGGATCATTAAGATCCTATGAAGAGCTTGAGAGTGCGTTTATCAGACAATGGGGTGAGAGGAAGGATCACCTTTATTATCTAACCGAATTCAGAGCCTTAAAAAAGAAAAACTCTGAGTCAGTGCTGGAATTCACACAAAGGTTTAATAAATTATATAATAAAATTACAGCTGAAGTTAAACCTTCCCAACCTACAGCCAAAGTAACTTATGCTGGTGCTTTTGATCCTGACTTTACTTTACTATTGAGGGAGAGAATATCATTAGATCTCTCTAAAATGCAAGATGATGCAGTTGAAATTGAATCCAATATGATGGCATCGGGAAAGCTTAAAGCAAAGACTGAAAATGTAAATAAAGAAAATAAAAAATTTAAAGAACAAGGTGAACCTTCAGGGTCAGGAAAATCTTCTGGAGATAGACTAGATGAAACGGCTAAGGTCATCCAACAACTCTCGAACAAAATTTCGAAAATGGAGTTAGAAAAACCTAGAAGAGATAATTTTCCCAGAAAAGATTTCCGAAAAAATCCTGAACCTCAAGGACCACATAAAATGATAAAAAATGAAGATTAAAAAATTCAAGTACCCTTTAAGAGTGAAGATTATATTGGAGAGGAAGATTTTGGCGAGTTTGAAGAATTAGACGAAGATATTAGTAATCTTGGTGATGATAATAGGTATCCTTATTTATCTAGACAGGATTATGAAGCATCTTTGATTAAAGAAAGTAAATCAAAAGATAAAGTTAGAAATAATTTCACTGATGATCATACATATCAGAGTATTGCAGATAATATTATTGCTGATTTGCAGGGAAAATATAATCTGAGACCGAGAAATAAAAAACTCCCTGATGTTCAAACAAAAAAGGTTTTGCTTAAAAATGATACTGATGAGGAAAACCCAAAATTTGCAGATAAACAGTTTGCAAAAAGAAATACAATAGATAACCCTGTACAGTTAGAGCTAGTAGGAACAACCCCTGTAAAACACAAGCTCCGATAAAGGAAAATAAGGTTACATCACAACGTAAAACTGAGAAAAAAGTTATGGAAGCCCCACACATTGAGAATGACAAGGCCCTAGGCAACTTTAACTTGGAAAACGAAATAAGCAAGATCAAAATTCCTATCCCCCTTGTCGAATTAGCTAAAAATCCAGTATATCGAAAACAAATAGCCAAAATGATTAATTTTTTTGAAAAGGAAAGTCAGGCTGACACAATTAACTTAGAAGATGATAAACCTATCATAGTTTTCGGCCCACACATCGAAGGGGCAAGAGATACAGTGGCTCCTTTTTATATCACACTAACTATTTTTGACCACCTTTTACACAACTGTATGTTGGATTCTGGAGCTTCTCATAATGTCATGCCTAAAGCAATAATGGATAAACTTGGTCTCGAAGTCGCAAGACCCTATGGTGATTTTTATTCTTTTGATTCGAGAAAATTTAAATGCATAGGGATGATTAAAGACCTAGTGGTTAATTTGGCCCAGATACCCGCTAAAAGTATCCTTATGGATGTAGTAGTTGCAAATATTCCCCCAAAATATGGAATGCTACTATCTAGATCATGGGGCACTAATCTTGGAGGATCCCTCCAGTTAGATATGGCATACGCTGCAATCCCTGTTTTCGGTGGATAATTCACTCGTCTTTACAGGGAGACTCGGATGGCATTCACTGTAAGTGACCCAAAAAATCCTAACAATCATCCAGTGTATATTGCCGATCAAGATTTAGGGAACTGTATATTATCGTTAGATGATGATTTTGAAATAGATGTATATGATAAAAATACAGAAGAAAAAATTCAAGAAAAAGGAAACAAAAGAAAATGTATATAATACTGGTACATGGAAAATGTTTTTTGACGGTGCTTCCTCCTATCTTGGAGCTAGGGATGGGGTAATCCTTATTGCTCATGATGATCAATTTGTGATTCTTTTTTCTTATAGGATCCAATGGTATATAGACTGTACAAATAATGTATGTGAATATGAGGCTCTAGTACTTGGCTTAGAAGCTGCAAGAAAAATGAAAATTAAAAATCTTGAAGTCTTCGGTGATGCTGAATTAATCATAAAACAAGTAAATCGACAATATCAAGCTAAACATCCTAGATTAAGGTCTTATAGAAATTGTGTATGGGATTTAATTGAAAATTTCTTCTCTTCTGTGAATTTTCATTTCGTCCCTAGATCCGAAAACCAACAAGCTGATGCTTTAGCTAAAGTTGCATCAACATTTACACCCCCGACAACTTTTAATTTAAAATACCATATTCAAATGAGACATCGTCCTTCCATACCTGATAATGTAAAACATTGGCAAGTTTTCAAAGACGATGAGAAACTTGGAAAGTTTCTTGAATCTTTATATGAATTTTCAGAAACATATAACGATCAAGAGAATCAAAATGATCCTATTTGGATCATGCAGGAAGGGGAAGATGCAAAAGAGTTTCATGATAAAATAGCTAATCACTGGATGCTTGTTTTAAAAAACAATCAAATCTCCAAAGGTCTGATTCCTTTGGAAAGACTCTTTAATAAAGATGGCATTCCTTCTAAAACTACTCTACAACCTCAACCAGAAGAGGTTGAAGATTGTAACATAGGAACTATAGATAATCCCAAAATGGTTAAGTTATCTAAATTTTTATCAGTAGAAAATAAAAACAAATACACAGAGTTGTTGAAAAAATATAAAGATGTGTTTGCATGGTCATACGAAGATTTGAAAACATATGACACTTCGGTGATAGAACATAAAATACCACTTAAACCAGGTGTCAAACCTTTCAAGCAAAAACTCAGACAGTTTAACCCGATCTTATTACCTGTCATTGAGAAAGAAGTTAAAAAACTTTTAGACGCTAAGATTATTGTTTCCTTAAGATATTCTGATTGGGTCGCTAATCTAGTACCAGTGAGAAAGAAAAATGGGGAAATCAGATTATGCGTTGACTTTAGAAATTTAAATAAATCTTCTCTTAAATACAACTATCCTCTACTAAAAATGGATCACGTTCTTGAAAAAGTAGTAGGGGCTACTAGAATGTCCATGATTGATGGTTTTTTAGGATATAATCAAATTGTTGTTAGTGAGCCTGATAAGGAAAAAACTACATTCACCACTCCCTGGAGTACATTTATGTATGATAAAATGCCATTTGGACTAATGAATGCAGGAGCCACTTTTCAATGAGCAATGGATATTGCTTTTGTCGGTGAACGAGATAAGTTTGTAGTTATATATCTGGATGACCTTACTGTTTTTTCGAAATCAGATGAAGACCATATAATTCATTTAAAACAAACTTTTGAAAAATGTCGTAGGTTTGGTCTTTCATTAAATCCTAAAAAGTCTCATTTCGCCATGCAGGAAGGCAATTTGTTAGGTCATATAGTATCCCGAGATGGAATCAGAATCGATCCTAAGAGAGTAGAGGCCATAGAAACATTAGCTATTCCTAGAAATGTTAAAGAAAATCAATCTTTTTTAGGAAAAATAAACTTTTTGAGAAGATTTGTTCCTAACTTTGCTGAGATTGTTAAATTGATTACAGATATGCTCAGGAAGAACAACGAAGTTAAGTGGATAGCAGAAGCAAAGGTATCCTTTGCCCACATTAAAAAAGTTATAAGTGAGGCACCGGTACTAGCAAGTCCAGATTATCTTAAGGATTTCCTCATTTTTTCATTTGCCTCAGAACATATGCTTGTTGTTGTTTTCCTCCATAAGAATGAAGAAGGTTTTGAGAAACCCACCGCCTTCTTTAGTAAAAGCCTCCGAAACGCTGAGCTTAAATACAATATAATGGAAAAGCAAGCTTATGCAATGGTTAAAGCATTGAAGGCTTTTAGAACGTATGTATTACATTCCAAGATCATTTCATATGTACCTACCAGTGTTGTAAAGGATATCTTAGTTCAAGCAGACAATGATGGTAAAAGAGGTATATGGCTTGCAAAAATTCAGGAATTTGACTTGGAGGTTAAACCAACTAAATTAGTAAAAGGACAGGGTTTAGCTAGACTTCTAGCTGAATCTAATTTTCGATCTCTTAGGATAAACAACGTTCAAGAGGAAGAAGGATGGATAGATGTGAATGAAATTGATGATCAAATAATCGAAGACAAGATTGAGGAAAAATTCGTTTCGTCAGATTGGTATAAGGATATAGTAACATATTTATTAACTTTGAAATGTCCAGATGATTTGTCATCTTCCAAAGCTAGAACACTGAAACTGCATGCAGTTAAATACTGCATTTCCGAGAAAAAATTATACTGGAAAGACCCGCTTGGTTTCCTCTTAGTTTGTCTGGTTGAATCAGAGACAGAGGAAGCTATAAGTCAGTTTCATGAAGGGGTCTGTGGAGGGCATCATGCTTGGAGAGAAACGACATATAAAATCCTAAGGGTTGGTTATTACTGGCCTAAAATTTTCCCTGATGTAAATGCTAAGGTAAGAGCTTGTAACCCTTGCCAATTTTTTACTGGAAAACATAAGTTACCAGCTATGTCGTTAGTCCCAGTCAAAACAGAAGCTCCTTTCCAGCAATGGGGGCTTGATTTCATAAGTGAGATAAATCCCCATTCAAGTGCCCAACATAGGTGGATTCTCACTGCCATAGATTATTTCACCAAGTGGGTGGAAGCGATCCCTACAAGGAAGGCCACCGATTCAGTAGTTATAGATTTTTTGGAAGAGAATATATTGGCAAGATTTGGCTGTCCTAGAAAGATAGTCACAGATAATGCACAGGCTTTCAATTCAATGGCAATGATCAGTTTTTGCCAAAAATATATTATTGTACTAGGACATTCCACAGCATACTATCCACAAGGAAACGGTCTGGCTGAATCTTCTAATAAGAGTTTGATCAGTATACTTAAGAAAGTCTTAAATGAAAATAAAAAATCTTGGCACTTACATTTAAAGTATGCTTTATGGGAAAATCGGATAGGAACGAAGAAGTCTATCGGTACTTCACCATTTCCAATGGTTTATGGAACAGATGTAGTATTTCCCATAAACTTAGCACTTCCTGTGATGAAACTGTGGTAGGATGAGAAGGAAGAGCCAAATCCTATCACTAGAAGGATAAACCAGCTGATTGAAGTTCAGCAGCACAGGGATGTAATAGATGAAAAGCTACAGAAGTACCAGGATAATATGAAGATGTTATTTGATCGCAAGGCCAAGAACAAGAACTTTCTTCCAGGAGATCTAGTTTTGAGGTGGGATGCTCGAAAGGAAGATTCGGGAAAAAACGGTAAATTTGATCATATCTGGTATGGACCCTTTAAGATATCATCTTCTGAAGGTAAAAACTCATTTCTACTGGAAAACTTAGATGGTAAAATCCTAAATGCCCCTGTTAATGCACGATTCTTATAAAAAATAAAAATAAAAAAAATCCAATCCACAGTTATTTTTGAAATTATGTCTGAGGTATTCTGGTTTTTAGATTGTTGAAAAGCCTCCTCAGTATTATATTTTATATTTTAGAACCTTGTATCAGAGTTGAAAAGATTTTTTATCGACTTTGAAAATCATCAAATGATTGAATTCAGTTAGGTCAGTTTTCATGTTTTTCTCTCTGACTAAAAATGGTTGGTTTTGAGATTAACTTTGAATATCTAAAGTTGTTTAACAGTTTGTCTGAACTTTTAAGCTTGCTCAAAAGAAGATCCCTTGAAAATATTTTTCCCTTTTTCTCTACAGACTAAGGAAGTTTTGAAGGTTGAGAAAAATTGGTCTAGAATAATCAAAACAAGTTGACAAACATTTATTATTAAATTTTACACAGATCACCACCCCTGATATATTAAGTATCACTGATTGCCCCCACTTCGTAAGCATGAGCTAACTATAAGACAGATGGTGAAATGAAATTCATAATTGATTGCCCCCATCTAGTCCTACAGATGATGAAAGGAAATTCATTTAAATGATTTCCCTTGTCTAAAAATAAAAGAAATAGATAACTTCACCGGGGTACTAAACAGGCCCGCTGGCAGTGAAGCAATGTCTGAGCATAAAATAAGCACTCGAAGTGGTGAAAGGAAATTCAGTAATAAAGGACAGATAACTTCACCGGGGTACTGAACAGGCCTGCTGGCAGTGAAGCAATATCTGAGGTATCTGAAAGGTTGCCATACTTATCTATAACTCTATTCTAGTTGTCAATTTTTCAAAAACTAGATATTCATCTTAAGTCAAAATAGAGCTTCCCAGTTTTAAAATTATGAATTTTATTTCGATTGATGCAAGCTAAAATGTTCAATAATCTGTTGAGTTTCTAAATATTATTCTAATCATCTCAATACTAACTCAATTTTGGAACGAGAAGGAGAATTTCGAAGAAGACTATAATTGAATTTCAAATAAATGAGAAGTTTTGAAAAGGTTTTCAAAGACTTTATGTAATCTATTTTCCTACTCCTTGATCAGTTTATCAGAGATCAATCCTTGAATCCATTACCCAATGAAAGCACTGAGTCTGCATGTTCTCCTCGTCCCGCAGGGAGACGAGGTCCCCAGTTGGAGCCTATGTTGAAATAGATCTTGAATTTTTTATTCTTAAAGATAAAAGATTTATATTTTTGAGTATTTGAGTATTTTTCAAATTTCCTAAAGCAAAAATTTTATCACCGATAAATTCGCGATGCCTTTTATGGTTTATTTTTGGACAAAGAATGGAAAAATCTAAATGAACAAAAGTTTTCCAACACTTTTTCAAACAATCTTTTAAACGAGCAGTAATTTAAAATTTAAGGAATTTTAATTTAAATCAGAATATCGGGATTCAGAGTTTTGCATGAACAAATGTTTAATGTAAATTGAATTGCAAAATCCCGATTCCCGATTTCTCGATACTTTAAAAACTTAATTAAAACATAATTTACTTAATTCAAAATTAAAAAGGGCTTAAACATTAAGTTAATCACATCGCAAAATTGGGATTCACGGTTTTACAAGAGCAAATAATCTTGTCATCGTGTTTCTCGATTTCCCGATTTTCCGAAACAGTTAATCCTTAATTAAAATTTTGAACTGATTTAATTACCGCTAAGAATTATTAAGTGTTAATTAATTACATCACGATATCGGGATTCGTGGTTTGCTGAGAAGCATGTTTCATGTCATCAGATTTCCCGAAATCCCGATCCCCGATATTTCGATTAACAAAATCCCGAAAAGCTCTAAACTTGATTAATTAAGATGATGAAAATGTTTTAATTTAAAATTATACATAGCGATTTCGGAAATCGGGGTTCTTCGACGACATGTTTCCTTGACATAAAAAATGCCGAAACTCCGAAAAGCAGATTTTCAAATTTAATTCAAGATCAATGCTAATTAATCATCCTTCTAAACACAGCTTAAAGTTAATTTTTCTTCGAATTTCTTTAATGCGTCATTCTCCAATTTAGAAAGTTTCTATTATTTTTGAAAACACCGAGATATCATAAGTACAAACATTAAATGCATATCTTTGGAAATATCTTTTGCTTTTAAGATCCTTAACGTCATAACAGAGGTACAAATTTTTAATGTTTTTATGATATATTCGAAGTAAATTTTTGAAACGTCTATATTATCATTTCAAAGCTAAATTACTCTCTGTTACAGGTTTTCAATTTAAACACAGAGCTATGGCACCCAGAAAGGCTTCGAAGAAAAATGAAGAGCAACCAGAAGGTGATATTATTTCCGATACTACTACATCTGGGGTACACTCTGTCAAATCATGGAATGGAATTTCCGAAAAACTAGAGGATGAGATTAAATATGCGGCCACTGATTCGGAAAACCACCTCCGAGATATTGTCGAGACTGAGCTTAATAAGGTGGTTGCACGTCCGAGACTCGTGTCATATACTAATATGATCGCCTGGGCTCTGGATAAAGTAGATGTCCTGACCAGAAGTATTCTGAACGAACAAGGAGCTGTCATCGACTCATTTAGACCTGAACATATTCAAGTAATGTATAAGCTCTCGCCCAATTATAGACACACTTTTAATTCTGAGTTTGTAGCTGCATTTCAAAGAAAAGAGTGCATTGAAGGTGGCCAAACGTACCCTGACATGATTAGAGGATGGGCCAGAGATGAAAACAAGTTTAGGGCTGATTTACATGGGATTTTTGCCACAACTGCCTTAAACGAATATATGGTTTATGTAGCAATGATGTTATGTAGACTTTTTGGGAGAAAGGATCCTTGTCATTTTCATGAATATTTGACACCTTTCCTAGAGGAAGTTTCAGAGGGACGCAGTTTTAATTGGCACAAAATTTTGTCAGATAACATCACTTCAGAAGTTGTGAATTACAAAGCAGCTAGGTCAAAAGGGCAACCAATGTCATTTTATATGTCAGCTTATATCATGGATGCCATTTGTTTTATGACTCCTTTCCCATTAATGAATTGGAGTTGGAATGTTTCTTGCCCAGAGCCTATTCATAAGTACCACTCAGCTCTCTGGGAAGAAAATGCAAAAAATGTTTTTTATGAGGTTTGTCATTATGTAATTATCCCTCTACACAAAATATTCTTTAGATGCGAACCTCCTCGCATTTCAAATACCATCATAGAAAACCTCAAGTCAGTTTCTCACTGGTTCATTGAAGAAAATGTCTCCTATGTTAGGGTTTATGGTTGTTCTATTCCGCCTCATGCACTCCCAAAAATTTTACCAGACAGATTGATATGCAGAGAAGTGTCTTATCAGCTAGTCAATGGTGGTATTGGGCTAGAATTAAAAGCTCAGCAGAAAAAAGCATGGCCATATTTTCCTATTTATATAGGGAAATTCGTTTTATTAAACATAGGGACATTCTAAGGCAGAAGCCGAATCGATGGACAAAGTGAAATTAGAAAGTATAGAGCACAGGAAACACGACCCTTACCAAATAATCAGTCGGCATTGCACACAATGTAATTTAAAAGCATATGAACATGAATTTTCAGTTTATGATGATGTTTTCAAAAATGTTAAATCTTATGAAGAAGTGCAGAGCAGAGTGCAAACCTTGTCACCTGATGCACAGGTGGGGTTTGCATCTTTTCAAAGAAATAGACGATGTTGTCTGCCAAAGATTTTACAAGGTGAAATGTCAACTTCATTGCCAGAGCAAGAAACAATTCCTCTGGGGTTTGAAACCATTATTCAGGATAAGTCAAGTGACAAAGATAAGTTGAAAAATCTTGAAATACCTCCTCAGAATACAGAGGGTTCTCATACCAAAGAACCACAGACAGAAAAGGGAAAAGGAATAGAAACAAGTCCAATAGTTCTCGATGATATTCCAGAAAATGTTGAAGGAACAAATTCAAAGGAACTTGGCAGCCCTATTACAGCATTGACCCCACTACAGTCTACTTTCGGAACCCCTCATGAAGGAGTTCTATATGTAAGTGACTTAGAGCCAATCACCAGAGATGAAATCCCCTCATCTGATTATTTTTTCAGTAAAAAACGAAGAGTTGTCTTGAAACAGAAAATTCATCTTGTAGGAGAAAGAATGATCAAAAAACATAAAATTATCATTGATGGGAAGAAACTCAATGAAGGAGAATTCGCTACAGAGTTAGCAGGAACAATGGGTGCTATAGCATCAGCCAACATGTATTCTGTAGGGAATATAACAACTATGCTGGAGCAAAAGGATCAAGAAATGACGCAGTTACAAGACAGATTAAAAGAAAATGAAAGAATTATTGGTTGGGGGATACAAAAGGGTCTAGAACAAGCTAGACTCAAAGACATACAAGAAATCCAAAATTTGAATGAAAACTTGGATGAAGCAAAACACATGATACAGGTGACTCAAGAACAAGTTCAAAAGCTGGGCGATGAAAATAAATCTCTGCAAGATAAGATTATTTCAATTACTAATCAAGTAATTGAGATTGAACATTTTAGAACGCAAGCATCAGAGATATATGCAAACATTGAAGAAGAACAAAAGAAAATATTTTGTAATCTGGAAATCATCCAAAACTATTTTCAAGAATCTAATAGGTCTATGGAAAAGGTAGTTCAGAAAGCAAGAGAAGCTAAAGCAGCAAGGAATTCTTTTCAAAAGGAAATAACTTCTTTACAAAAAGAAAAAACTGGAAAAACACAGAAATTATCCATTTCAGAGCAGTTAAAAGGAGATATAATGATAAAAGTTTGGGAAACAAAATTGGCAGAATATAAAAGAATTACAAAAGAAATCAATGAAGATTGTCAAAGGATCTTCAATCTTATCGAAAAAGATTCAGTAAATATCCGGACAGATAGTTTTTCTGAGTTATTAGGTGAAGTCAACATTACCAGGTATCAGCTGAAATCAAAAGAAGAACTCAAAGAAAAAAAAGAAGAAATCTCAAATATTAAAATGGTCAACATTGCAGAAATAGAGAAGTGGATGATAGCTTCAAGTTCAAAGTTGGAAAAGGTTAAATTCACAGAGAAAACAATAGAAAGCCAGTTGCCAGGCCTACAAAGAAATTTTTTCTCTTTTGAAGCAAATGAAGTACCTGAGGCTCCTAAGGTATTGGTAAAATTTTTAGGGAAATATGTTCAAAGCGTTGAAACAGATAAAGAAAGTTCATCAACGCAAATTTAAAACTTTGTAAATATTTTTAGAAATTGTAAACGGTTGACATTAGTCTATGTAACCGTAATATTAGGAAGTTGGTTAGTTACCAATGAAAAAATTTGATAGAAAGGTATAGATACAATTTCAAAAGGCTGAAAGGGGGCTTTAGAAATTTTGGAGAAGGTCAATTTTTTGTAAGATCAACTTTGAAGTTCATCAGAATTTAAATCGCAAACAAGATTCTGGATTCTGCAATTTTGTGACTATGTTTCTTCCCCTGTTTATCATACTTTGTTAAATCTTCCTTTAATGTGTGTTTCTAACGAGTAAATCGATTTGAAGTTATATCCATTGTTGTTTATTATTTCAGATTGGTTTGGATGTTGAATGTATTACAGTTTTTCCTCTGAAATTACTTTAGTAATTTTAAGACCTGTAAAACCTTTTGTTCCTTAATATTCAACTCTGTTGGAAATCTTGTTTTTCTTTCATCATTGTGAATTGAAATATAAGATTCTTTCTTGATAAAAGCCTTATATTCTCTGTATTGTGTTTCGTTGTTTACAATTTCAAAATTGTTACAAAACCAGGAAATGGCCTTGACTGTGTTTTTACATTACTATTTTAGATTTCAAAGTTATTCTTATTAATATCAACTCTGAAAATCTGAAGTAACCAATCAATAAAAAACCCATTTACAAACCTTTAAAACCTTATCACCCATGACAGTTCCTAACGGTAGACAACCTAACGTAGAACCTAGTCTTCAGGATCAAACCAACATTGCCCTAAACTTATTTAACACTATTCTACAAACAACAACCAATAGGGCTGAGTTAGAAAGATCGTGGGCTGCTATTGAACGTGACATTAGCATCCAAGAGCAACGGGAAGCAAGACAGAGACAGTTGAGAAACTGAATCTGATCTAGTCTTTCTTTGTTTCTTTATTTTAAAATATTATCATAAAAATCTTTTTCAGATGCCTTGACGGTATGTTTTATAGCCTTAAAACATAAACTCAGGAACAACATTGGGCATGTTATTTTAGGAGAAGGCATCATTGTGGATCTAGCAAAGGTAGAGGCTATTATGGAATGGTATGTGCTAATGAACATACCAAAAGTACGTAGATTCATGGGTTTAGCAGGATATTATCGACGGTGTGTCGACAGTTTTTTGAAGATAGCAAATCCAATTATAGAATTGCAGAAGAAAAACTAGAAGTAGTATGGACAAATAAGTGCGTGGAAGAATTTCAAAGGCTCAATGGGTTGCTGACGAAAACTCCTATAATGAAATTCCTGACATTGACATGGATTGCTTGGTATGCGCAGACGTGTCCAAGGAAGTTTTAGGCAGAGCATTAACACAAGACAGTCAAGTGATTGCCTACATCTCAAGGAAACTAAGAAGGAATGAGGAGAACTACACAACGCATGAATGGGATTTATTGGCCATTATGTAGGCCTGGAGAATGTAGAGACACTATTTGTTTAGACATAAATTCACACAAAAAGGGGATCACTGTGGAATGAAGCACATGTTGTGTAGAATCACTTGAACATGTGGCAAAAGCATTGGTCAGATTTACTTGGCAAATATGATTTGAGATTAAGTACATTAAATGAACAGTTAACAGAGCGACATATGCGTTGAGCCGGAGACCACACATATTATCAGTGATACCTCTTCATACGAATCTTCGAGAAGGGATTCTGAATATACATTTTGACGATGACTAGTATAAAGAGATTAAGGAAATTTCGGACAAGACACCATGACGATACCGAGTTTGAAGGTTATACAATGGACAACGACGGATGGATGAGGTATAAAAACCAGATTTCTGTACCGACTAACTATAATTTGAGATATTTGATCTTAATTGAAGATCATAGAGAAGTATGCATGGCTCATCCAGGGGTCATGAAGATGAGGGCAGACCTTAAGCCCTTATTCTTCTGGAAGGGATGAAGGAGGACATAGTTAGCTACGTGGCGAGGTGTCTAGAATGACAACGAGTGAAGGCTAAGCATAGACCTCCAGTAGGATTAATACAACCACACGTTATTCCAGAATCTAAATGGGAGGTCATTTCGATGAACTTTGTTGTTGTATTTTCATTGACGACAAGGAGGCATGACTCAATTTTCAAGGTAGTTGACACTCTCATGAAGAGTGCACACTTTATTCATGTGAGTTTTATTTATCAATCTCCAGACATAGCTATAATTTGTCATCGAGATGGTGAGACTACCTGGTGTGCCAAAAAGAATCATATCCGATAGAGTATCGGTGTTTACGGGACGATTTTGGACTAGTTCCCCAGAGGTCTTGGGAACACAACTGAAATTTAGTACATCATATCACCCTGAGACAGAAGGGTAGACAGATGGAACGACCCAAATTTTGGAAGATATGTTGTGTATGTACGTATTATACCAACAAAAACGTTGGTATATTTCTTTCCACTGGTAGAGTTTGCGTACCACAACAACTATCAGGCTATCGTTAAGATGGCACCGTTTGGGTTTCTCTATGGTTGACCATATCAAAAGACATTGAGTTGGGATCGACATGAGGATAGGACAATGGTGGGACTAGAAATGATCCAAGAAATGGAATAACAAATGAAAATGATAAGAAAATGGATTAAAGAAGTGCAAGATTGGCAGAATAGTTATTTTGATGCGCATCGTGTTGACCACAACTGTGAAGTTGGCGACCGAGTTTTCTTGCAGGTGAAACCACACCATAGTTCGATTAAGCTCAAAAAGGGTGCTAAACTTTATCCTAGGTTGGTGGGGCCTTTCGAAGTTGTGGAAAGGAAGGGCATGAGGCCTATCGACTAGCCTTCCATGATTCTTTGAGGCATATGCACGATATTTTTCATGTATCTGTTTTGAGACATTATGTTAGTGATCCTACACATGTTATTGACATGAGTTCCTTACATGTTTCAGACGAGGGTGCACTCACAGTGGAGCCAATCCACATTTTGGACGATCGTGTTCGACAGTTGTGGCGTTGAACATTAGATCAGGTCAATTTCCAATGGGAAAATTATAGTCCACACTCGACTACCTAGGAGAACACATATGATATACGCCAGAAGTTTCCATATTTATTTGATAGTTATACGTTTAGATCTTGTCAAATGATTTATTTACAACGTATATATACTGTGAAACTTCAAGACAAAGTTTAAAACAAGAGGGGGTGTATGTAGCATCCCACTCTTGTGAGCACATGTTATTCACTTATTCTTTGAGGACACTTGCGTGCAATTGATCCGGTTTTAGTATATGGTTGTTTGTTCGCTTATGGATACTTATGATCACGTTGATGGATTATGATGTTATGTTATTTGATATCTAAGTATTGACAGATGCTATTGATGAGTTTCCCCTGAGTGTGAAGGACGCTTGATAGATTGAGGATGTTGATGGCATCAATGGACCTCCTTGGACTCTGGATCGAGTCAGGGAGTGGATTGTATTGGTTCGAGTATTTTTATTTATGCATATGTGACATATGATCGGGTATATTATGATATTGTTTATTATTGACAGTGTTTCGTTGATGGATGCAAGTTGATGATTGCTTTCTAATCAAACTCACACAAGGAGTAAAGGGGCCATGCAAAGCAACTAGATATTGAGGGAGAGGTGTGGCAATAGTCCTATCACAACCTACTAGCACTCTCGGCATGGCTTGAATTGTAGTTTAACGATTACCTAGTTCAAGAGATCCACGATGTCGTGAGGGCAGACTGAGACAATCACTCATGAAGTTTCTAAGGGGTGCATAATAAGGCAGGGTCCTTATTCCTTAGAGGCCCTTAGTATCTCACAAGGTCACCTAAATGGAGTATTGACTCTAGGGGTTGGACAACTACCAAAACTAGTCAAAGGTGAGTGGCACCCTTGGATCACATAGTGCATCTTGAAGGGCACATCACATAATTAAAATTTGAATCAAAGGTGAGTGTCACCCTTAGAGCATAGAGTGTGTCTTGAAGGGCACGTCACGATATAAAAAAAAATGAGTCAATGAATCTAGGTGGCCTAGAAAAATTTAGCGAATGTTAAACCTTATAAAATCTTGAGCACCTGTCGAATTAATTAATTGATTAATTAATTAACTAAAGAATGAATTTATTAAGCATAATCCCTAAGGGTCTAGGCATTTGCAAATAAAGATTTAACTAAGCCTAAGTCTAAGTGAGTGAGAATATTAAAAACTAAATTTTTAAATTAAATAATGAGGGGATGAAATAAATCAAATTAAGAATCAATACAAATAAAACAAATCTAAAGAAGTGATTTAATACACGCTGTGCAAGTAAATGTCAAATAAGAAAGGAATAAAGTGTACATGAAGGTGTAAGCATAGAAAGGTATCTAAAAGTCTAGTCTAACTAGGGAACATTCCTATTTTAAATCAACTCCATTTTAGAAAGGCATCATTCATAAATGGGAAATAAAGGGAATAAAGGGACAACTAGGAGTGATTTTAGGAGCACCTTTAGGATGGGTGAGGGGATTTGACATTTAATTAAATTAAAACATCGATTTATTGGTGCAACCAAGGGAACGGGTGACAAGTGTATGGGGGGAATAATTCCTAATTAAAATTAAGAAAAAAATGAATTAATTGTGAAAATGGAAAGTGGTCACTAAGGAAATTCTATAAAACAAATGGCTGAGAGGAGGAAAGGGGACACATAGGTTATGAGTAAGGTTATGCTGGAAAAATTCTGACTGGTTTTACTTGTGAGATTTGGGATACCCAGCTCGAGAGAGAGAGAGAGAGAGAGAGAGAGAGAGAGAGTGGTGGCTCTACCATGTGAGGAGAGCTCAGAGCTAGAGGATTTTGGTTGGGTTTGTGCGTGGCCTCTTTGCGGCTTAGGGGAATAAGGGGGAAGAAGAGTACCCCTAGTGTTGGTTGGGAGGTATCGGTGAAGTCTTCACGGTTAGCAAGTGGGGAGCTGGATGGATCACAAGTGTGAGAAAACCTCTTCAAATTCTCGTTGACACTGGTTATGATATTTCCTTTGGTTTTTACATTGAGACAGTATTGGATTAATTGAATGGTGTTTGATATGTATAAAATTAAGCAATGATTGTTTTGCTACACTAAAATCTTCCTCCCGCCAATATAAAATCTGGTTATTACAGTTGTTTTTGAGGCACAAATTTAATTCTTGAATGTAACTAAATTATTACTGTTGTAAAAGAAATTAGTGTCAGTAATGCAACCAAGTTGAATGACTTAAATCCTTGAATGAAATTAAATTATAACTGTTGTAGAAGAAATTAGTATTAGTAACACAACCACACTGCTCGAACTTAATTCTTGATTGTAACCAAATTCTTTACCACTGCAAGGAGTTTTATTTGAAATGTAATAAGTTGTATATGTTGCATGAATTGACTCCTTGACTGCAACCCAAGTTATTTTGTTGCCAACGAAATTGTCTTGAGTGATCCTTCACCGAGCTTGCAGAGATCCTCATGAAATTGTATCTTGAGTGATCCTTTCCTCCTGAACATGCCGATATCCACACAATTTTACCTTCAAGAGATTATCTAAACCTCTATGTCCTTCTTTAAGAAATCGCACTGCGCCCATAACCTAGATTTCTTCCTTATGTTGGATCTACGTTTTGGGTGCACACATTTCACCCAACAGTTTCTACGTTTATGGGTAGCAGAAAATTGCCCAGCGAATGTGAATACGCCTGGCCTAACCCATGAATTTGTGTGCATTGGACATGTGAAATTTTCTTGTGTTTTTTTGCATTCGGGGCATGTGAATTCGCCCTAAATTGCTCAATGTTTATACACTTACTTTCTCTGTGTTTTTATTTACCCATAATCAGTTCTTTTGGGCACCTCTTGGTGGGGATTACCCTTGATTCCCTATTTTCTTCTTAAGAGAAGGATGGTCTGCATTATGCACATTCTCCCAGCGAATTGGTATTCTTAACTCTGTGCTTTCCTCCCTCAAATGTCCCGACAAATTTCTCTCCTTTGCTCTACATTTTCCCCTTATTACCAATGTGTTTTCCTCCCTTAAACATCCCAGTGAATTTATCTCCTTTTCTCTATGTTTTTCCCTTATTACCAATGCGTTTTCCTCCATTAAATGTCGTTGCAAATTTTTCTCCTTTGCTCTACATTTTCCCCTTATTACCAATGTGTTTTCATCCCTTAAATGTCCCAACGAATTTCTCTCTTTTTATCTGTATTTTTTCCCTTATTATCAGTGTGAAATTCCCTCATTGTCTCTGCAAAGATTCTCCTTATTTGTCTCAGTGCCTTTAACTCAAATTCCCAGTGATGTAGTGATCAATGCCTAACAATTTTCGCGACCAATGCCCAACGATTTCATGATCAAATGCACTGTGTGTTTGGGGTAAACCTCCCTTAGTTTCTTGGAAAAAATTTGTGCTTAACTGCCATCCACCTCTGTGTTTGGTGTGTTGGTATTACCATTTGCGTGTGGAGGAGTCCCATGTGAAAATCTTCCTTTTCGCTTGCGTTTTTTTTATGTTTACCTCTTCTATGTATTGATATAAAAAATCTGTTTTTTGTGGAACCTCAATGAAATAAAAAGTGGAGCATGCGATTGTTGGTAGTGTTCCTTTTCACTTAACCTTATTTGGATACTTAATGGGCCTAGAGTTCCTTTACTTTTTTAAATAAGTTGGCACATCCCTCAACTTAAATGGGATATTATTTTATTCTAGAGTTTCGTTTATTTTTAAGAGAGTCAATTCCTTCCTTTAAACCCAAGTTGGATTTTACTTAGCTTGGTGTTCTTTTTTTGGTTAGGTTGATCATGGCCTTTTCTTGTCCCCCTAACTGATAGGTAGTTGATTTGATGTCTCTTGATAATGTGAATACGGATAAACTTAAGTTTGACAAAAAAATATTTTTGGGTCTTTAATGGCTTGTGTTGATTCCTCATTGAGCTTCCCTACCGGAACTGGTAGTAGTAATGATTCTTATGTTCACTTAGAGAAGAGTTTATCTTTTCCTATGGTCCCTAAATGGAATTAAAATCTATATCAAAACCTTATGGTTTCTTAATGAAGAATGGACTTGTCATAGGACTCTTAAATAAATATGAAATTTTTAACCTGATTCCTATGTTTTTATTATGTATTCTTATAAGAGTCCATGGGAAGGGATGGTATAGATGATATATATACTTTGTTGGGGAAAACAATTGATGGATCATCATTTATATGATTAGATTTCATTGCACGATGAATAGAAATGATGACTTCTCTTGCGCCGTGATTAATGTTGATACACGATTGATTAAGTAATTATAATATTTTGCACCATTAGCAAAATTGATGATTACTCATGCGCCTTGTAATTAATGTAAAGTATGATTGATTATGTGATAGATCTCTTCCACGCCATGGAATAAAAATGAATGAGTACTCATGCGCTATTGATTATGTGGATGCATGTTTGTTTTAGAATTGGTTTACTCTTGCGTGATTAAATAAAGTTGACGTATGATTGATCAAGTAATTGATTCTCTTGCGCCATCCAAATATTTTTTATGTATGATTGATTTAACAACCATTACAATTGTGCCATTAAATATTTGATGCATGATGGATTGATAACTAGATCACTAATTCCCCTTTTAATATTGTTGATGCATTGTTGATTTAGAACTAGAATACTTTTGCGCTAAATTATTGTTGATATAAGACTGATATCTAGACTAGAGTTATGGGTTGTGATTGATTAAGGGATTTAAACACTTCCTTGTTTTTCAAAACAGTCGCGATCCCTGAGACCCTAAGTGGTCAAAATCAGTCGGATGAATCTTGGGCTTGAGAATTGCTTATGTGTCTTAGAGGTCCTAACCATGCATGATAGGTTGGGCAGGTAGTTATTTGGTGCTCAGTGTCTGGTCGATCTTAATTATATTTTGCTTCGAATGATTGTGAAGTGTTAAACTGTGTCATTGTTATTTATGTTTATGCATTGAACATGTGTCATTGTTATTTATGTTTATGCGTTGAACATCTGTCATTGTTATTTTTGTTAATGCAGTGCTTATGGATCATTCAGTTACAATGATGTGTGTTGTTTTTAGGTCGTAATGATTATGAATTGTGTTGACGTTATTTTCCTTATACACTTTTAAAAAAATTACCTTTGTACTTCATTGTTCGTTGTCGTAATGGAGGGGCCATTACATATGGTATCAGAGAAGGTTCAAGCATACGATTATGGATCTTCACGCCTTCCACTGTATTATACACTTAATTAATAACTTAGTGATAATTAAAATTTTAACCTGTTTATGCAGTAATCATGGTTAGAGGACACCGCATAGGTTCATGACATGGTGCTAGAGGAGGACGTGCGACACCTCCAATAGCACCCACGCCAGAGGGGTCTAACCCCCAAGGGGAAGAACAATTCATTGGATGGGAGCAGATTGTTGTGGGAAATGTGGTTGGGTTGATGAGGTCCTTTCAGAGGATTTTAGAGGCCTTGATTAGCCGACTAGATAGAGATGAGGCCAAGGCGCCTATACCCCCTAAGCATCTAAAGCGTTCCCCTGCAGGTACCTGGTAGCATTCATAGAGGACTTGAGAAGGTCAATTTTTTCATGTTCTTGCGTTCCACGGATGGCATAGCCACCAAGGCATGGTTGGAGAAAATGGCGATGTGATTTTATCTTCGCAACTACACCTCCAACATGAAAATATGAATGGCGGTATTTCAGTTGAAGGGGAGTGATCTTCTATGGTGGAAGACGCTCCTACTACAAATGAACATGGTCGTTGAAGATGTGTCATGGGAACTATTCAAGGAGCGGTACCAGGAAAGATATTTTTCAGAGGAATTCATTGAGCGTCAGCACAATGTGTTCAATGCCTTGCGACAGGGTGGTTGTACAATGCTCGAGTATGAGGCCTGATTCATGGAGCTTATTAGGTATGCTCTACATCTGAACACTAAGAAGCTCAAGGTCAACAAGTTTGTTTTCGGCCTTAACGTCAGCATTCGTGCAAAAGTGAGGATCCTAATGCCTCAAGGGTTGCACGATGTTGTCCAAAATTCTCTCATAGCTGAGGAAGAACTGACTATTGGGGGTCAGGGAAGGACGCTCACAAGACTGACTGGACAGACGACAACTGATGCGCAACAACAACAGTTTAGGCTTGTCAGCTAGAATGACCAGGATCTCAGTTTGGTATGCCAACAACCTCTACTTTGGGGCCAAGAGTATTGGACCAAAGACCGGGTGTTGGACATGTGGAGAGCCACATTACCACTGAGATTTTCCAGTGGAAAGGCTAGAGCGACTGGGTCAATAGGACACACTAGAGTTGTATATTTGGGAAATTCCCAAGGGATTCATGCTGCGATGAACAACCGCCTGGTAGAGCACAAGTTCACTGTGCTCGAGACATGAGCATGATCGTCAATAAAAAATTTACTTTTTTGATAGATCTCGGTGCTACCGAGAGATTTATTTCTCATGCAGTGCTAAAGGGATTTAAGGTAAGGGCAGTTGAACATGATAAGTTTAGATACACAAAAAGGATTTGGGTGCCAATTAGAAGGTTGGAGGAAGGGTTATAGACTATCATATTAATTTGGGATATTCTAACAAATTCCAACCCATATGTCATGATCTTAGGATCGCAGGACATCATGATCGATATGGACTGGTTGGAATCGCATGATGCGATCCTCAACCATTAGATGAAATGTTTGAGTGGAACGATGATGAGGGAAATAGTAGGGTGATCATAGGAAGAAACCAAGGAGTGTCCTTAAGGTTCATTCCTTCCCTACAGTTGCAGAAGAGAATGTGCAAGGGATGTAAGTTATATGCAATTGTGCCGCTAAATGACAAGGGTGAGGCGAAAGGGTTAGAAAACCTTCATGTGGTACAAGAGTTTGTTGACATATTTCCCGAATAGTTATTTGGTTGTCGCCCGAAGGAGAATTCAAATTTACAATCGACCTAAAACCTATAACTGAACCGATAGCAACAACGCCTTATCGGATGTCGACCCCTGAGTTACAGGAGTTGAAAATGCAACTGAATGAGTTGTGGGACTTAAGACGTGTACATCCAAGTGTTTCACCTTGGGGTCCACCTGTTATTTCCATAATAAGGAAGGATGGGTCGTGGAGACTCTATATTGGCTACCGTCAATTGAACAAAGAAACGATCAAGAACCAGTATCCATTGCCAAGAATAGATGATTGTTTGATCAAATGAATGGAGTGAGGTGTTTTCAAGGATCAAATTGAGATCAATTTATCACCATTTACGAATTAAAGAGGATGATATTCCTAAGACCACATTCAAGACGAGGCTCGGACACTACGAGTTTACCATTTTTTTGTTTAGACTGACAAACACCCCAGGGTATGCATGAGCCTGAGGAATGGGGTGTTCCGCAAATTCTTGGACAAGTTTGTCCAAGTATTCACTGATGACACATTGATATATTCTAGGACGACGGAGGAGCATGATGAAATTTTGCACTTAGTATTATAGTGTTTATGGGAACTGTCGAATTCTCTTTTTATCAATCAAGGATTCATTATTTAGGGCATGCTATTTTCAGCAAAGGCATCGCTATGGATCCAGTGAAGGTAGAGGCTATTATGGAATGGAATACGTCGACGAACATACTAGAAGTACATAGCTTCATGGTTTTAGTAGGATATTATTGACGATTCGTCGACGGTTTTTCGAATATAGCAAATCCAATTACGGAACTGCAGAAGAAAAACCAGAAGTAGTATGGACCAAGAAATGCACAGAATCATTTTGAAGGGTCAAAGGGCTGCTAACGACAGTGCCAATACTAAAACTCCCTGACATGGATAGGGATTGCTTGGTGTGCGTAGATGCGTCCAAGGAAGGTTTAGGTGGATTATTGACGCAAGACGGTCAAGTGATCGCCTACATCTCAAGGAAATTAAGAAGGCATGAGGAGAACTATGAAATGCATGAATGGGATTTATTGGCCATTATGGAGGCCTGGAGAATCTAGAGACATTATCCGTTTAGATGGAAATTCGCAAAAAAAGGGGATCACTGCAGAATGCAACACATTTTGTGCAGAATGAATTGAACGCGCGGTAAAAGCATTGGTCATATTCACTTAGCAAATACGATTTGAGATTAAGTACATTTAATGATGGTGAACAGAGCGACAGATGCATTGCGCCAAATACCACGCACATTCTCGGTGATACCTCTTCATACGAATCTTCGAGAAGGGATTATGACTATACATTTCAACGATGACTGGTATAAAGAGGTTAAGGAAATTTCGGGCAATACACCATGAGGATACCAAGTTTGAAGGTTATACAATGGACAATGACGGATGGATGAGGTATAATAACCGGATTTTCGTACCTCCTAACGACAATTTGAGAAATTTAATCTTAAGCAAAGATCATAGAGAAGTATGCATGGCTCATCCAGGGTTCACAAAGATGAGGGCAAACCTTAAGCTCGTATTCTTATGGAAGGGATGAAGGAGGACATAGTTAGCTACATGGCGAGGTGTCTAGAATGACAACGAGTGAAGGCTAAGAATAGACCTCCGGTAGGATTACTACAGGCACACACAATTCTGGAATCGAAATGGGAGGACATTTTGATGAAATCTATTGTTGTATTTCTGCTGATGATAAGGAGGCATGACTCGATTTTCGTGGTAGTTGACACTCTGACAAAGAGTGCACACTTTATTCATGTTTGTTCGACATATCAGGCTCCATACATACCTATAATTTATCAGCGAGATGGTGATACTTTCGGGTGTGCCAAAAAGAATCATATATGATAGAGGATTGATGTTTACAGGACAATTTTGGACTAGTTCCCTAGAGGCCGTGGGAACACAACTGAACTTTAGTACAACATATCACCCTGAGACAGAAGGGAAGACAGATGGAATGAACCAAATTTTGAAAGATATGTTGTGTATGTATGTATTATACCAACAAAAACATTGGGAGAGTTCTTTCCACTGGTAGAGTTTGTGTTCCACAATAACTATCAAGGTATCGTTAAGATGGCACTGTTTGAGTTTCTCTATGGGCGACCATATCGAAAGCCATTGAGATGGGATAGACTTGAGGATAGGGTCCTGGTGGGACCAGAAATGATCCAAGAAATGGAAGAAAAAATGAAAATGATAAGACAAGGGATTAAAGAAGCGCAATATTGGTAGAATAGTTATGTTGATGCGCATCGCGTTGGCCACAACTGCGAAGTTGGCAACCGAGTTTTCTTGCTGGTGAAAGTGCACCAGAGTTCGATTAAGCTAAAAAAGGGTGTTAAAATATCTCCAAGGTTGGTGGGGCCTTTTGAAGTTATGGAAAGGAAGGGCATGAGGACTATCGACTAGCCTAGCTTGATACTTTGAGGCGTATGCACAATGTTTTTTATGTATCTGTTTTGAGACATTATGTTAGTGATCCTACACATGTGATTGACATGAGTTCCTTGCAGGTGTCGGACAAGGGTTCAATCACGGAGGATCCAATCATCATTCTGGACCATCAAATTTGACAATGGTGGCGTTGCACAATCGATCAGGTCAACGTCCAGTGGGACAATTATAGTCCACACTCGGCTACCTAGCAGGATGCATATGATATGCACCAACAATTTCCATATTTATTTGATAGTTAGACATTTAGGTCTTGTTAGATGCTTTATTTACAACATATATATATTGTGAAACTTTAGGATGAAGTTTAAAACAAGAGGGGGTGTATGTAACATACTTCTCTTGTGAGAACATGTTATTGACTTATTCTTTGAGGACACTTGCATGCAAGTGATCCAGTTTTAGTATATGGTTGTCTATTCTCTTATGGATTCTTATGATCATGTTGATGGATTATGGTGTTATGTTATTTGATATCTATGTATTGACATAAATTATTGACAAGTTTCCCCTGAGTGTGTAGGACGCTTGACATATTGAGAATATTGATGGTATCAATGGACCTCCTTGGACTCTGGATCGAGTTAGGGAGTGGATTGTATTGGTTTGAGTATTTTCATTTATGCATATGTGACATATGATTGGGTATATTATAATGTTTCTTATGGATCATTGACAGATTTTCATTGATGGATGCAGGCTGACGATTGCTTGATAATTAGACTTACATAAGGAGTAAAGGGGACATGCAAAGGAACCAAATATTGAGGGAAAGGTGTGGCAACAACCCTATCACAGCCTACTAGCACTCTCGTCATGGCTCGGTGTAGTTTAACGATTACTTAGTTCAAGAGATCCACGATGTTGTAAGGGCAGTGTTACACATTATTTTGGTCACTCTGGTGATGTCTTTACAAGTAATGTATCCAGGCTCCCACAAGGACTTTTTTCCTAAGAAAAGTGACTATTGTCTTCTTCCAAAAAAACACATTTTTAAGATGAGTTTGCAGGCTGCCTATGTTATAGGGTGTGAAAATCCTTCATTCATGCAGGAAACCCATACTTAGGGTGTGAATTGTTCGCATTCTGCTCTATAGGTAGGGTGTGAACCTGATTCAAAGCTTGAAAAAGAGAAGAGGTCACAAAGGTTCTAGAAGGGAATCTTCTAGAAAATGAGTTGGCATTCGCATGGTTGGCATCCTACTGACTTCTTAGATTTAGTGGGATCATCCTCATCCATTTAACCATCCCTCCTTCTCCTATATATTGAAAGGTTTCTCATGGAAAAGGTTAAGCAAGATTGAATGAAGAATTGGTGAAAGAATTGTGTGAAGCAATCTACTTGGATAGAAGCTTGAAGACTTTATTCAGTCTATCAAGTTGTATTAGATCTTCTTCATGCAAATGTAGAGAAAGTGTGTGTGTTGGAACCAAGGGTCACTGAAAGGAAGCTTGTGACATCAAGGCAATCTGGTTGTATCTTCTACTTTCATTTAATATAATACAGCGACATGTCCCTTTCCCATAAAATCACTCTTATTTTATTGCATAACTCCTTGATCATATGCATAGGTTGACATTGAATATACTTTGTTATCTTCACTTGGGTTGGTTTGTGTAGTCTTGGACCTGATTTCACAAGAGCACCGGAGCGAGAAGGAACAACAGAGACCTAAGGAAGCGATATAAAGGTATGTCACTCACTCTTTCTTAGTACTAGATTCAATGCCCACAACTTAAAGAAAGAGTCATGTCCTGTCCTGTTTTGTTTTAGATCCATGTCGATATAGGGAGATCTGTTAGTGTCTGCACCTACCGATTTATCTGATAACAAAATTGGCGACTCCACTGGGGATACAACCCATTTTGGTGGTTTTTACCTGGCCATTTTCTCTTGACCTACCCTTTTTCATTCCCAATCAATCTCTGAGTCTTGAGGAGATCCTCACAGACACCCTGGATCCATAAGTTCCCTCAAAAGTTCTGTCATTTTTACAAAATTTGCTTGATTACAAACCTTCTCGTACTGCACCTTTCTGTAGCCTATGATAATCACTGAAGTTTTCACCCTAGTGTTCATTTCAGTGTGAACTTCTCACAACCTGCCTGTGTCCAGCCTACGAGAATCCTTAATTCTTGCACTGTACCCCATTGTCAGACTGCGAACTCACTTGTGAAAATTTTGGATTAATTCGTTTTGTGTCTTCAAATTCCCATATTTGTTGGTGTGTCTGGAAAGAACTTATATGGCCAGTGATTGAATGTTTCTTGACTTCAAATCTCGCAGATGATTAGTTTTCAGAAATCGAAATCTCTCCTTGATCATTTTTCTCAATTTTTACCTCTCAGCCTTTTCTTAACAAGGGTATAATCTTTGATTCTGAAATATGAGTGCTTGTTTGGTCGAGAGCCTTTGATTGGATTAAAAGTTGGGATTAATTGTCCTTTTCGATTTCTTATTACTTGGAAAATTGTTACCCATGTGCATTTGAAGAGACTGGTCTTATCAGTTTGTTATTTTTATCTTCATTGAAAGATTGATTTGGGTGTTTGTGGTGTATTTCTTTTTCATTGGTTTCTTACTTTTTCTTAGTTCCATCCCTATTGCTTGGTTTCTAATAAAAAATTAAAGACATTTTCTTTTTTTAAAAGAACCCTTGTATTCAAAAAATATTGGCATTCAAGTATTGAAAGAAAACGGATAGGGAATTTGCATTGTTCATGATTGTTTGATATTACATTTCAGAGAAGATCATACATCGTAGTTCTCATTGTTCCAGAAAACTCCTCTTTCCCTCCTATAAATAGGATTCATCGAACAAAAATTTGTATCATTCATCCATATTTATGCATTGTTTGGTTAGAGTCTCACACAACATCGGTTTCATTTCTGTCTCCTTTTTTTGTAACAACAACCTTTAATAATATTGCACAACTTTAAAATTCAACTAGTAACTTTTTCTAGGGATCTTTTAAACCAACATTAGCTAGGCTAGATATTTGGAATAGATAGTGAGACACACTCTCCAAAGCACAAAACACACAATAGTATCTTGTGATAAGGAGTGTCAAATTCCATTTGCAGCATTTTGTCCTGGGAAGCCCTTTTCACACAAGGTTCAAACCTGAGGTCGCATTGAGATTGACAGAGTTACTCACCCTAATTTGTTGATATCAGTGTAGAGATTACATGTATTATGGGGGTCACTTGAAGGTATACCCACAATGATGAGTGGAAGCCTCTCAAGCTAATTTCGGGATAGATACCCTACCCTTGTGTGTGGATCAGACTGCTGATTGTTCCCCCGGGCATCATTATTGTTGATGGTAACCTTAGTAGCCTATCTTCTTAGGGTCTTACACAAGGTGACTTTGAAGGGGTAAGTCTTCATGATACCTGGAATTGACGTTGTCCAGAATCACTCGGGCTCTTTGGAGGGTATACCCATGATTGCGTGTGGGAGCTTGCACCAGGGTGTAATTCCGTTAAGCAGGTCGTCAACATAAATTTTCCACCCTAACCCAGCCCCTTCTTATCTCGTCGTCGCGACGTTGGATTTCATCACCAACTAGTGACTTCGGAATTAGAAGGTCTTGTTTTCTTGGTTTTTCTTCCTAGATTTTACTAGCACATGTTGTTTATTTACCCAAGTTGGCCATAGAATTTCTTTCGTAAGATTCTAACTCGATCACAATTGACCCTCCACGTCGTTCATGTAGAATGAAAGGCCTACTCCCAGAAGATATGGAAGGTTCTCAACCCTTTCCTACCAACTCACCAGAGGGCTCTCCTCAATAGAGTGAAGTCCAAGACGTTGCCACTCCACAAGTGGAAAGAACTAACTCTTTAGAACAATTCCGAATTACCAATTCTCGAGAGGACTTAGGACTTCCTCCCGACTCTGAGAGATGTATTGTTCGAGTGAATTCTTCCGGAGATATAGTTGTTCAGTCTTCTGGATTACGAACTGGACCTTTCATAAGACCTGAGGGTCAAGATCCTTTTTGGACTACGGTCATTTTTAGATGGGATCTCTTTGGCTCAAAAGCAGGCATTGATATCACGGTCACACCCGAGCTGCCCGAAACATCTGATCCAGATGCAATACCTTTTACTACTGCCTATTATTTTCCTGGTACAGACGCTCCGCCAGCTAACCACATCTTGACTATCCATCTACAAACGGTCCATTACACAATGGTCCCAGATACTACGAGTCCTCACACCAGGATTACAGCGGCTAGCCAAGCCCCCATTGGCACACCACTTTCACTGAGATTCACTCCAACACTTCCGCCTGGATATCATGTGTTGAATGCTTCTATTCTCACTCTTACACAAATCTCATCCAGGACTCCTGGTGTCTCCACTCCTTCTGGGCACCATCTTGTTCTCGGTTTCATTCTGACACTTCCTTGACCCCCTTTTAGAGGACCTCTTCCATTCTCTATTGAAGGCACCGACCCTAGTGGCACCATCCCGTCTTTCACACCTAATTACCATATTCCTGTAGGTGGAAAATTTCACCAAGGAGGCCAAACCCAATCCCCTTTTGCAGGACAAATCCCAATTGGAACGCAACCCTCGATTGGAGGGAAACCCTTACCGACCCTGCCCTATGGACAAAACATACCTCCATCCTTGGCCCAGTATTGGAATTATCTTATTCAACATAATCCTCCCTCGACTGGGAGCAGCCTCAAGCTAGCTCCTTCATGCCCCCTAGTATAGGCCAACCATATCCAAGCGCGTCCAATCCTATTTGGGGCTCGAACGCTCAACCCCACGCCCCTGTTCAAGGGTACAACCCTATGAATTACTTGCCTCCACACCAACAACCGAATCTGCCCAGATATTCGCATTATATGCAAACTTCTTATGGTCCCACTAGTCTACCGACGAGACTCCTTCCCCAAAGTCACCAGTACCCACATGTGAATAGACAGTTACCCTTCTTAGCCACCCTAGACCTCCCTAATCTTTTGAGAATTTTAAATGATCTGATCTGTCACTCTCCTCAATGGCTTGCCATACCGGCCAAACTACCATCTGACATCCCTAAATTTGATGGTAAACCGGGAGAGGACCCAAACAATCATGTAATGACTTTTCACCTTTGGTGCTCATCCAACTCCTTGATGGATGACTCTATTTGTTTACGCCTTTTTTAGCAAACCCTCACAGGTTCCGCCACGAAGTGGTATATAGAATTACCACGAGGATTCTTCACCAACTTCAACACCCTCGCTATGGCTTTCCTCACCCACTACTAGTTATCGATCTACTACAAAACAGGAACCGAAATTTTGAGTTCTTTCAAACAAACCAAAGCCACTCATATCTCTGATCACATTCATGAGTGGTGACGGAGATGACGTCTCATCAAACTCGAACTTCCCGATCAGTTGTTGGCAGAGTGGTTCACGAAATAATTCGTGAATGACATCGCTCATGACATCTCCATGGGTGGAGTTGTCACAGAAGAATAGGCAATCAGTCGTGCTCAATACCTCGACCTCATTAACTCACAAACGGGTACTCTTTACAACTTACTCCCTGACGCACCTCGTCCTTCTACTTCTGCTACTTCAACTACTCCTTCTGCTTCTAATGCAGCTGACGGTGTCATTGGAACTTTCCATGCCCAACCTCATTCCGTCCAAACCTCTAGCAACAACCCCAAATCCATTTCTTCTAATGTTCAAAATGCTCCGTCTCCTACCCCTCCCACCGAAAACACTTCTGAGGTGAACTCTGTTCAATCTGTCCCCGTCGGTAAAAATAAATCCAAAAAAGGAAAGGGTAAGAACAAGGAGGATAAAAATAATCTGCAATTCGAGAAAACCAAAACACCACCTATTGACGATAAGGATAAGAGCAAACCCCGATACCCTTCTCTTATCTGTGGTGATGATCACTACACTAAGGATTTTCCATGACGAGCCGAGGTTACTAAGTTCCTTCAAGGGACCCTAAAACCCCCCACTCTGATCGTGTTGTCACAACCCTTCCCTTTTCAACAACAGGCCCAATTGGTCATTCATGACCAACCTTCCCCCTCCAATACATCCTATGTCTTAATGTGTACAGGTGATTCAAAGAAGAATGACATCACACTTACCACTCGAGCCAAATATTATCCTTCCTCCAAAGAGAAGGTTGATGCAATACCTCCTTCATCTCACACGACTCCACCTACCAACGGTCCTCTTCATCTCAAACAAACAAGCCTAGATACAGTTCTTTGCCCTCCCCCAAAGGGTGTTGTTCGAAAATTGGCTTTCAAGCCTCATGCACGTGCTGCCTAGAACTACAGTATTGTCGAAGATCTAGCCCAAGCACCATCCACGATGTCAGCCCTCGAAGTCCTTCAGAGTTGTCCTATACAACGGAAGGCACTGTTGAAATCTATTGGTGGAATCAACCCTATGGATACAAATTTAATAATTTTTGACTTGGAAGATCACATTCCAAGGTTACCCCTCAACTCGCATTCCAAATATAGGTTATTGTCTCCGACAAAAAAAATTGTAGAATAGTTATTGATGAGGGTGCCTCGACGTGTGTCATGTCTATTACCTACTGGACAACCATCGACTCTACTCCTTTGATTGAATCCCAAAACACGCTCAAATCCTTCAATGGATCTGGTTTTAAGCCTTACGGTGTCCTCCCTTCGTTGCCTATTACATTAGAAGGCAAAATGCTCAACGTTGAAGTGGAGATCTTTGATTCTCCTCTCAATTACAACCTTCTAATTGGCCGTAGTTGGATCGATTCCATGCGTGCAGTTGTGTCCACTCTTTTTCGTGTCATGCGTTTCCCACATCAAGGAAAAGTAGTTACCATAGACCAATTGGACTTCTTTCACTCTTATGCACGTACCGACAATGTACCTTTCATTGCAAACCCTCCCCTGGATATGAGAACGTCGGTGTCGGTCTTCTTAAATATTCTTCTTTGATGGGTACTTTCCCCATTCCACCACCCGATGTTCCACATCCGTTTGTCATCTCGATCAACATGATCTCCACCTCTGTTCATGGAACCCCTACACCTTATGACCCGTGGATAGTACCCAACCCCGACGATCATCTTCGTTATGGTGACGAAATGCCTTTGAGTCCAGTCAAATCCACCTATCAAGCCATTCAATCGGCAACCCCTTCTACCCCCTCTCTCGGTGATGTATCTCCGGATCCATTCCACGTCATTTTTCCCAAGGACAATATGATTATGTCTACTATGTCCATGGAAGAAACCCCTTGGGACGATGGACATCATCATTCCATCCTCTTCCTGGAACAACACACCATCGAGGGTTACCAATGAATCTCGACCCCATCGACCTTTGTCATCATTTCTACCATTCTTGAGTCTACACATGATATATTCTACGAAGGGAAATTAAGTAATATCTCACCCACCATCCCCCTCGACATATCCATAAAACCTGGAGTTGTCGAAAATGTCATTATCGGAGCTTTGTGTTCCCATGACGAAGTTGTCACCTACAAGTCTCTTTTCCAAGAATTTTGTGACATCTTCGCATGGAGCTATCAAGAAATTTTGGGTATTGACCCCGACATTGTGGTACATGAGATTAAGACATACCCGGGTGCTAAACCCATATGGAAACGACTTCGTCCAGTCCACCCACATAAAGCAGCCACTATCAAGCTTGAAGTTGAGAAATTTCTCAAAACTGGCTTTATTTACCCTATGGCTCTAACTGACTGGGTTTCCAATCTTGTTCCGATTGACAAGAAACAAGGCACAATCCACGTGTGCGTTGATTATAGAGACATTAATAAAGCTTGTCCTAAAGACAACTTTCCTACGCCCTTCGTTGACCCGATTGTCGATGATTGTGCCGGAAGTGAAATATTCTCTCTAATGGATGGTTTCTCTGGATATAATCAAATCAATATCGTACCCACGAACCAACACAAGACCAATTTTATTTGTCCTTGGGGCAATTTTGCCTACCAAAAACTTCCATTCAGTTTAAAGAATGTCGGTGCAACTTTTCAACGTGCTATGTCTTATGTCTTTCATGATATAAAGCACATTGTGTAGCCATATCTCGATGACTTACCTTCTCATTCCATGCACCATGTAGATCATCCAATACACCTCTGCGCCATTTTCCTTTGATGTCAGTTTTACCACATATGGTTGAATCCCCACAAATGTGTTTTTTGCGTAGAATTCGGCCAACTTCTGGGATTTATTGTTTCACGTCAAGGGATCAGGGTAGATCCTTTGAAGGTCGAGGTGATTCTCAATCTCCCTCCTCCTTCCTCACTTCACCAGTTACAAAGTTTGCAAGGGAAGGAAAACTTTCTTCATCGTTTCATCCCGAACTATGTTGAGCTGACTCTTGGATTTACGCGACTGCTCAAGAAAGGTTCTGAGTTTGTATGGGATACCACTGCCAACAAAGATTTTGAATCTTTGAAACTATCTTTGACACGTACCCCACTACTCTTCCCCCATGATTACAGTCTGGATTATTTCCTTTACCTTGCATCCTCGGACTAAACCATCGCTATGGTTCTCATCCAAGAGGATGATTCTCATGACGAACATGTCATCTATTACTTGAGTTGAAGTCTCATGACTACCAAAACCAAGTATTTACATGTTGAAAAACTAGCCTTGGCAGTCGTCCAAGCTATTCAACGTTTCCGACACTATATCCTTTCTCGCAAGACTACAGTAATTTCTAACTGCAACCCTATGCAGCACATTCTTACATGCCAATTGCTAGGGGGGAAATACTCCAGGATTTTGACTTAGAATTCCAACGCGCTAAATCTAAGAAATCCTTGGTGTTTTCTGATTTGATATGCGACCTTCCCTGCTCTGAGATGGAAAATGTAGCAAAAGATTCATTACTCGATGAATCCCTTTTCCTGATCAGTTTCGACGACCTTTGGTATGGAGATATCATCATATATCTCCAAACTCAGACTTTCCATCCCAATTTGTCTAGCATCGACTGTCGTCGAATACACTACCAAGCCCGTCAGTATATTATCCTCGGTGATACTCTTTATCATCGTGGGATTGACTTCGTTTTTCGACGCTGCCTCACATTTGATGAAGCCGAGAAATCCCTAAATGATTTCCATTTTGGAGCCTGTGGTGGTCACATGTTTGGGTATGCTATTACCCAGAAGATATTACGAGCAGGGTATTTTTTTACTTCTTTATTCAATGATTGTATAATTGTTGTCCAAAAATGCCACGCTTGCCAAACCTACAACAATAAAATACGATCACACACTGCTCCTCTACACCCTATGGTCTCCGTTGGTCCTTTTGCAAAATGGGGTATCGATTTCATGACATGTCACCCTCACTCGACTGGGGGGCATGGTTACATTATTGTAGCTGTAGATTATTTTACGAAGCGGGCCAAGGCGATGCCAACATTCGACAATACCGGAAGGACTGCAACATTATTTATATTCAATCACATCATTGCTCGGTTTGGTGTTCCTCAAGCTATCGTTACTGACCATGGTAGCCACTTTAGAAACTTCATGATGTCTGAACTCACTAAAAAGTTGGGTCTTCGCCATGAAAACTCAACACCCTATTACCCACAAGCCAACGACCAAGTTGAAGCAATAAACAAAATTCTCATTACCATGCTTCGACAAATGATAGGCATTCACAAAACGAGTTGGCACACGATGTTGTTTTCAGCATTGTGGGCTTACCAAACATCCGTTAAGTCTGCTACTCGATTTACACCATTCCATTTAATCTATGGTATAGAATCCATCTTGCTGATTGAATGTGAGATACCGTCCCTAAAACTAGCCATCAAACTTCTCCCAAACACCTCTGCCGAAGAAGAACGTCTATTGTATCTCATACAATTAGACGAAACCCATCGCGATGCCACCCTAGTTATAGAAGCCCGGAAGAAATGTGTCAAATCCCAATACGACAAACATGTCAAGCCACGTGTTTTCTCTGAAGGTGATCTGGTTCTCCTTTACGAACAAGATCCGGATATGCTAGGAGCCAAAAAATTTGAAGCTATGTGGCAAGGTCCTTATATTGTCAGACGAGTTTTGGAGAAAGGAGCTTACGAGTTGGTGGACTATGATGGTATCCCTTTAAGTGAACCCAGAAATGGATTGTACTTAAAGAAGTACTATGATTAAGATCACCTGTGCATGAGTGCTTGTATTTTGTTGTATCATATTTTTTGTGTGTTACTTTAGTATTCTTTTTCGTTATTTGGTATCTTCCCTCGACTTCTTATCTTGCATTGTGCTTGGTTTCCACATGTCAGAGTCTTCTCTACCCCACATTGGCTTCGCCGATGGCGCTAGTCGTAGTACTCAGAACCTTGCTTATGTTGCATGGGCAATTTATGCACCTACAAACGAACTTATCAGTCTACGAGGTGTGTGCCTTGGTCGTGTGACCAATAATATTGCAGAATATAGCATCGTCATTGAATTGTTGATTGATGTTATTTCGCTTGATATCCGCCACCTGGTTATATGACTCGATTCGCAGCTAGTAGTACTACAGTTAAGTAACGTCTATGCTATCTGAAGTCCTACTTTATTATGGGTATATTTACGAATTCGCCTCTTGGAGCATTGTTTTGATTATATCGAATATCAACACATTCCTAGATGTTTAAATACATTGACTGACGCCTTAGATAACTATGTGTTAGACAGACATTTGAGACATTTATAAACCAATCACACATAAGCCGATAGAAGCCGTATATATGTATATAACGATCAAAAAAATTTACAAAAAGTTTTTGTCCAAGGATCAAAATCTCAAAATATGAATCCTATAGCTTATACAAAATAGCATCATGGATGATTCTCATGATAACACACAACTGCTCGGGCTACCCTACGAAGCATTCGATTGAGAGACTCAGACATGCCCACAGTATGGTGCTGGTAACGTCTCGGGATCTCCCCAATAGCAATATCTGGGACATCCGTGGTCAACTCCTCTAATTTCTATTCCACTGCCTCGTAGTCTTCGACATCCCATCTCACCACTGGAGTCGCTTCTCCTCACCTTTGAATGCGAGACGTTCCTAGAGGTCGATACGGACCCACATCTGTGTCATCAAAAATAATTTTTTTGATTAATTCTTGGATAAACATAAAAACATTTCATATGATAAAATTTGAAAAAAAAATTAAAAAGAACAAAATGTGTACTTTTTACCTAAGTCACCCCACTGAGCATCCTCAGGCAAAACCAAATCTGGATCCCCTCGGAAATCCAAACCGACATATGCGTAGTCTTCAATCATCAACATCTGGGGCCTCAACTAATAAAAAAATGAATCATTATACTTGATTATAGGCCCTGCTACATGTCGAGCCATGAGATTACACCACCTCATCATCCTCGGATCTTACGGGGCTGGTAAACCCCAATCAACTTGTAGTCGTAGCAATGGGACCCTCTCGAGGAAGAATGACACCAAAAGTGACCCGTACCCAAACTACTTCAAGTCACCCCTTCTGCACTTAGACAATTGTCTCTTCATACTGCAGAGAACTGCATCCGACCAGTTGAAAACCCAAGGCTCTGTGCACCTTATGGTGTATTGGAAATAGCTCTAGAGAGCCATGTGCGGAGCCACACTCCCATCCATGCATGAAATAGTAAACAAGATGGTCTGTAGGGTCAAATATTGGACCCCCCAGATGGCAACCTTACCCTTTCTTCTCTCTGCCTCAAGAACACAATATTGGCGAACGTACTCGCTCATAGGAAGTCTGTCACCTCTACCTCCGATCAAAGTAGCATGGTATCCACGTCGTCACAACCCCATCAAAAAATAGATATCCTTGATGTCTAGTGTCAGCGTATGGACTCCCACGTGAAATAACTATTGATCCACGTCCCACATGTGGACCAGGTATTCCAACAACTTGAGTTGGGCTCTCATGCCCGGAATCTCGAAAAATTTCAAGAGCCCACATTCCCGGAGGGAAACAACTATACCCGGGTCATTCCTGGTGATTGCATCATCCTCCTCATGTTCTCTTTCCCTCCATTCCAACATCGTGATGGTCAAACACCTGCAAAAGGGCCATGAGAGGAAAGTCAACAACTTGTTTTAAACTCTTGCATAATTTTTATTGAGCAAAACCTTACTTTAAAATCCATTTTTCGGCCCCCGCAGGTGAACCTTTTGCATAGTGCGAGATTCTTGCACGTGCCCTGAAGCCCACCTGCAAGAATCTTATATTCTCGCAGGTCCTGCATGGCCCACCTGCGAGAATGCTTGAGCGCATGTTCCAGCCCTAGAATGCACTCAAAACTCTAAAAATTGCCCATAAAAACCAAAAATAAACCATGGAAAAGTTGGAGAATCAAGAGATTACCTCGTTGGTTGAAACCGTTTGCTGAATGATCTCTTGTGCCTCCTGCAATCGAGTAAAGAAATTTGGGGGAAAATGAGGTATGTTTGACAAGTTTTTGGCAAAGTAACAATGAAATGGTAAAAAGTCCTTTTCACCCATATTTATTCACTTTTTACTATTTTTTATTTATTTTTTATATTATTTTTATTGCTTTGTTTATAAAACCTAACACCCTAATAGCTTTGTGAGTGTGGTTTTTCGCAGATATAGAAACTTCGAAGTCCGAACGAGGGGGTACAAGTGTTTGTTCTTTTTGTCGCATGTACGACTGTTTTTTTAGGGTTTTTTAGAAAAAACCTCGAGCTCAGTCTTTGTTCGTTCTCGGGCTCAAAAATATATGAGAATGTAACTAAGTATATTTTTTCTTGTCTTTTCGTACTCGTCATGGTAACACGAAAATGAAGAACGTAAAGGAGTATCCTTTAAGCTCTTTTCATGCTCCATAAAAATGAAAAGATTGCCAAGCGATCTTGTTCTTTTCACGCTCGTTAAAGTATTTGAAGAAAACATTTGACGAGTGATAGTTTATCACTTTTTCGGTCTCGTCGAACTCTTTTACGAAAAAGGAACTAGGAGAGTTCTCTTTAAGTGTTTTTCAGACTCTCAAAACATGAAAAACTCTCGAGTTTTCTATCATTGGACTCGTTAAACAAACATCGAAAGACCCGCAATGGGACCGAACCACTCCTTCCTAGGGTTCGTTAAATATACTCCGAGGGACTCATCCGAAGGATGAGCTTACATCAACAAGCATATGTTATCCTCCTCAATCTTGTGTAAAAATAAAGAGGTACTCACCAGAAATGGTGAGGGAAATTTTGGGAAAGGGATATGTTTTTGTATTCGTATTAATGGAAGTAAGTGTCGCTCTTGAACATGACACCCCCTATTCGTCATTTGAATCTGGGTTGGGAAATCCATTTGTCTCTCATTAGACTTGATACACGGTCATATCTTAGGTCATCTTGGAGTCAATGTTTCAAAGTCCTTGGTCGTGTTGTTCATATGTTCAAGAGAAGTTCGACCAAGCCCTCTATTGAGTCGGCCATCTGCAGTTGTCCATTCTTACTATGTCGGCCTTCCCTGTGTCCGTTTCAACCCGTATTCATACTTTGTTTCACCCTCAAAATCTGTTACTTATTTTTTGTCATTGATGGGGGATACATCAAGGCCCTCCTATGACGAGTCTTGTTCCGTCGACTCCAACTCATTATCCGAAAATAAGACTTTGAAATCATTTAGTACCTTGGAATCTGCATGCCTTAATGGCAAGTCTCTTCACTTTCGACAGGGATTTCACATCATTGATCCCTGATTGAGAGATTCGACCGAGTGGTCAACTTCATCTCATTCATTCGCATTCGTTCGGATTGTAATTTGATACCTTGGGAGTCATTGACATCAATGGTGATTTCCCTCACACTTGTTAACGGTTTTCATCAATGATCGGTAATCAAGTGGTTTCTACCATGTTCGACTTCAGCACATGTAATCACATGGCTAGATTCATACTTTCAGATGACGGGATTGAAGACCTTGGTTCTCATCTTTTTTATCCAGACTGCGATGGAGTATGTATGATTTGTATTGGCACATAGATCCACTTTGTAAGTCATGTGGCTATGTCATTATTCAAGTCTTCTCATATAGATCCACAATGTATTCCTGGTGGCTATGTAGCATTTTGACGACATGGATCCGTGGTGTATGATTGGTGGCCATGACCTACGTTTATGATTCCATTCATTTGTGATTTGAGCATGGGAATGCCTACCTCAGAACTGGTATTATATTTTGCAGATGCTTGGTTGTTTACAAGTTTCTGATTAGGTTCGCTTCTTGTTTCTGACACACACACGCATTTTACAAAGTATTTCGACTGTCACAAGTTCCAACCTCATACTTTGGGGGGCATTTTGTTACACATTATTTTGGTCACTCTGGTGATGTCTTTACAAGTAATGTATTCAGGCTCCCACAAGGACTTTTTGCCTGAGAAAAGTGATTGTTGTCTTCTTCCAAAAAAACACATTTTTAAGATGAATTCATAGGCTTCCTATGTTATAGGGTGCGAAAATCCTTCATTCTCATAGGCAACCCATACATAGGGTGCGAACTGTTTGCATTCTTCTCTATAGGTAGGGTGTGAACCTGTTTCAAAGCTTGGAAAAGAGAAGAGGTCACGAAGGTTCTATAAGGGAATCTTCTAGAAAATGAGTTGGCATTCGCATGGTTGGCATCCTACTAACTTCTCAGATTTAGTGGGATCATCCTCATCCATTTAACCATCTCTCCTTCTCCTATATATTGAAAGGTTTCTCATGGAAAAGGTTAAGCAAGATTGAATGAAGACTTGGTGAAAGAATTGTGTGAAGAAATTTGCTTGGATAGAAGCTTGAAGACTCTATTCGGTCTATCAAGTTGTACTGGATATTCTTCATGCAAATGTAGAGAAAGTGTGTGTGTTGGAACCAAGGGTCATTGAAAGGAGTCTTGTGACATCAAGGTGATCTAGTTGTATCTTCTACTTTCATTTAATATAATATAGCGGCATGTCCCTTTCCCATAAAATCACTCTTATTTTATTGCATAACTCCTTGATCATATGCATAGGTTGACATTGAATATACTTTGCTATCTTCACTTGGGTTGGTTTGTGTATTCTTGGACCTAATTTCACAAGAGCACCGGAGCGAAGTGGGAACAATAGAGACCTAAGGAAGTGATATAAAGGTATGTCACTCATTCCTTCTCAGTAGTAGATTCAATGACTGCAACTTAGAGAAAGAGTCATGTCCTGTCATGTTTTGTTCTAGATCCATGTGGATCTAGGGAGATCTGTTAGTGTCTGCACCTACCGATTTATCCAATAACAGGAAAACTGAGACAATCTCTCACGAATATTCTAAGGGCACACAATAAGGAAGGGTCCTTATTCCTTAGAGGCCCTTAGTCTCTCACAAGGTCACCTGAATGGAGTATTGACTCCAGGGGTTGGACAACTACCAAAACTAGTCAAAGGAGAGTGGCACCCTTGGAGAACGTAGTGCATCTTGAAGGGCACATCGCATGATTAAAATTTTAATCAAAGGTGAGTGGCACCCTTAGAGCATGGAGTGCATCTTGAAGGGCACGTCGCGATATAAAAAAAAAATGAGTCAATGAATCTAGGTGGCCTAGAAAACTTGAGTGAATGTTAAACCTTATAAAATCTTGAGCACCTGCCAAAATAATTAATTGATTAATTAATTAACTAAAGAATGAATTTATTAAGTATAATCCCTAAGGGTCTAGGTGTTTGCAAATAAATATTTAACTAAGGCTAAGTCTAAGCGAGTAAGAAGACTAAAAACTAAATTTTTAAACTAAATAATGAGGGGATGAAATAAATCAAATTAAGAATCAATAAAAATAAAACAAATCTAAAGAAGTGATTTAATACACCTTGTGCAAGTAAATTCCAAATTAGAAATTAAAATAAGAAAGGAATAAAGTGTACAAGAAGGTGTAAGCATAGAAAGGTATCTAAAATTCTAGTCTAACTAGAGAACGTTCCTATTTTAACTCAACTCTGTTTTAGAAAGGTGTCAGTCATAAATGGGAAATAAAGAGAATAAAGGAACAAATATGAGCGATTTTAGGAGGGGATTTAGGATGGGTGAGGGGATTTGACATTTAATTAAATTAAATCGTCGATTTATTGGTGCAACCAAGGGAACTGGTGACAAGTGTATGGGGGGAATAATTCCTAATTATTTTTTTTTTAAATGAATTGATTGTGAAAATGACAAGTGGTCACTAAGGAAATTCTATAAAACAAATGGTTGAGAGGAGGAAAGGGGACACACAGGTTATGAGTAAGGTTATGCTAGAGAAATTCTTATTGGTTTTACTTGTGAGAGTTGGGATACAAGGCTTGAGAGAGAGAGAGAGGTTGGGTTTGTGCATTTCCCCTTTGTGGATAGGGGGGCTAAGAGGGAAGAAGAGTACCCTTAGTGTCAGCTAGGAGGTATCGGTGAAGTCTTCACGGTTAGAAAGAAAGGAGCTGGACAAAACGCAAGCATGGGGAAACCTCTTCGAATTCTCGTCGACACTAGTTACGTAAATTCCTTTGGTTTCTACATTGAGACACTATTGGATTAATTGAACGATGTTTGATATGTATACAATTCAGCAATGATTGTTGTGCTACACTAAAATCTTCCTCCCACCAATATAAAATCTGGTTATTACAGTTGTTTTTGTTGCACAAATTTAATTCTTGAATGTAACTAAATTATTACTGTTGTAAAATAAATTAGTGTTAGTAATGCAACCAAGCTGCACAACATAAATCCTTGAATGAAATTAAATTATTATTGTTAAAGAAGAAATTAGTATTAGTAACAAAACCACGTTGCTCGAACTTAATTTTTTATTGTAACCAAATTCTTTACTGTTGCAAGGAGTTTTATTTGAAATGTAATAAGTTGTATATATTTCACGAATTGACTCATTGACTGCAACCCAAGATATTTTGTTGCCAACAAATTTTTCTTTAGTGATCCTTCACCGAGATTGCAGAGAGCCTCACAAAATTGTATCTTGGGTGATCCTTTCCTCCTAAACATGCCAAGATTCAAACGATTTTACCTTCAAGTGATTCTCTAAACCTTTGTGTCCTTATTTAAGAAATCGCCCTATGCCCAGAACCTGGATTTCTTCCTTGTGTTGGCTCTGTGTTTTGGGTGCACACTTTTCACCTGAAAGTCTCTGTGTTTATGGGTAGAATAAAATTGCCCAGAAAATGTGAATTCGCCTGGACTAACCCCTGAATTTCTCTGCATTGGGCGTGTGAAATTCACTTGTGTTTTTCTACATTGGGGGCATGTGAATTCACCCTAAATTGCTCAGTTTTTATACACTTACTTTCTATGTGTTTTTATTTACCCATATAGTCAGGGCTTGTGGGAACCTCTTGGTGGGGATCACCCTTGATTCCATGTTTTTTTCTTAAGAGAAGGATGACATGTGTTATGCACATTCTCCCAACGAATTGGTATTCTTAAACTCTGCACTTTTATCCCTCAAATGTCCCAGCAAATTTCTCTCATGTTCTCTGTGTTTTTCTCTTATTACCAATGTGTTTTCCTCCCTTAAACATCCCAACGAATTTCTCTCCTTTTCTCTGCATTTTTCCATTATTACCAATGTGTTTTCCTCCCTTAAACGTCCCTGCAAATTTCTCTCCTTTGCCTTGCGTTTTTCCCTTATTACCAATGTGTTTTCCTCCCTTAAACATCCCAGCAAATTTCTCTCGTTTGCTCTGTGGTTTTTCCCTTATTATCAGTGTGCAATTCCCTCATTGTATATGCAAATATTCTCCTTATTTTTTTCAATACCTTTAACTCAAATTCCCAACGATGTAGTGATCAATGCCCAACGATTTTCGCGAGCAATGCCCAGTGATTTTCTCGAACAATGCCCAATGATTTTCTTGATCAAATGCCCTGTGTGTTTGGGGTAACCCTCCCTTTTTTTCTTTCCATAACTATGTGTTTAACTTCCATCCACCTCTGCATTTGGTGTGCTAAAACTATCGTTTCCGTGTGGAGGAGTCCCATGTGAAATTCTTCCTTTTTCGTTGCATTTTTTTAAGGTTTATTTCTGTTGTGTATTGATTTATAAAATCTGGTTTTTGTGGAACCTTAATGAAAGAATAAGTGGAGCATGCGATTGTTGGTAGTGTTCCTTTTCCCTTATCCTTATTTGGATACTTAATAGGCCTAAAGTTCCTTTACTTGTTTAAATAAGTTGGCCCATCCCTCAACTTAAATGGGATATTATTTTAGTCTAGAGTTTCTTTTCTTTTTAATAGAGTCGGGTCCTTCCTTTAAACCTGAGTTGGATTTTACTTATCCTGGCATTCTTGTTATGGTTAGGTTGATCATGGCCTTCTCTCCTCCCCCTAACTGATAGGAAGTTGATTTGAGGTCTCTTGATAATGTGAATAGGGATAACCTTAAGTTTGACATAAAAAGGTTTTTGTCTCTTTAATGGCTTGCACTGAGTCCTCATGGAACTTCCCTACCGGAATTGATAGTAGTAATGATTCTTATGTTCACTTAGAGAGGAGTTTACATTTTCCTATGGTCCCTAAATGGAAGGAAAAATATGTATAAAAACCTTATGGTTGATTAATGAAGAATGGACTTGTCGTAGGACTCTTAAATAAATATGAAATTTTTAACTTGATTCCCGTGTTTTTATTATGTATTCTAATAAGAGTCCATAGGAAGGGATGGTATAGATGAGATAGATACTTTGTTGGGGGAAAAAATTGACTATAAATTTATTGTTGTCAAATTCATTTGTGAAAGTAGTTATTAATACTTGTATGTTATACAATTATACATCTAAGGAATCACGCTCATGCTCTTATGAATTCTCTTTACCTTATGTATAGTTTATTTATCAAGTCTTAAATTTTGGTTTAGGTTGGAATGCTCCCTCAGTGGTGAATGCGTCTTTGAATTAATGTATGCAATTTGTAGTCGGACTATTGTTGAATGGTATCGTAGGTGGTATTGGTGTCATTTACTTCACAAATGATGTAGTAAATTTTACTCTTACGCCAATAATAATTTGATCGATGATCGTTTATATGATTAGATTTCCTTGTGCAATGAATAGAATTGATGACTTCTCTTGCACCATGATTAATGTTGATACACAATTGATTAAGTAATTATAATATTTTGCTCCATGAGAAAAATTGATGATTACTCATGTGCCTTGTAATTAATGTAAAGTATGATTGATTATGTGATAGATCTCTTTTGCGCCTTGGAATAAAAATGAATGAGTACTCTTGTGCTATTGATTATGTGGATGCATGTTTGTTTTAGAATTGGTTTACTCTTGCATGATTAAATAAAGTTGATGTACAATTGATCAAGTAATTGATTCTCTTGCACCATCCAAATATTGTTGATGTATGTTTTATTTTACAACCATTACAATTGCGCCATTAAATATTTGATGCATGATGGATTGATAACTAGATCACTAATTCCCCTTTTAATATCGTTGATGCATTGTTGATTTAGAACTAGAATACTTTTGCGCTAAATTATTGTTGATATAAGATTGATATCTAGACTGGAGCTATGAGTTTTGATTGATTAATGGATTTAGACACCTCCTTGTTCCTCAAAATAGTCGCCAACCCTGAGACCTTAAGTGGTCAAAATCAATTGGATAAATAATGGGCTTGAGCATTGCTTATGTCTCCTAGAGGTCCTAACCATGCAGGATAGGTTGGGCAGGTAGTTATTTGGTATTTAGTGTCTGGTTGATCTTAATTATATTTTTCTTCAAATGATTACAAAGTGTTGAACTGTGTCGTTGTTATTTATATTTATGCGTTGAACATGTGTTGGTGTTATTTATGTTAATGCAATTCTTATGTATCATTCAGTTACAATGATGTGTGTTGTTGTTGGGTCGTAATGATTATGAATTGTGTTGACGTTATTTTCCTTATGCACTTTAAAAAAAAATCACCTTTGTACCTCGATGTTCATTTTCGTAATGGAGGGGTCGTTAATCCAAGAAAAGAAAATATATCAGCAAAATAACCATAATTTGAACTATAGAAAGAAAAAAAATCAGACTAGAGCAAAAAATCAGTTGCAATACAATTAGATTAATACAAGAAGTCATATGTTATAAGTCATGCATATGAATTTTATTAAAAGAAAATTACATGTCTAGTTATGCCTTAAAAAAACATAGGCTTCCTTTACATATGTTTTTCTTGATTAATTTAAATGATAAGTCATTTTATTTGATTCTCATAAAATTTCTCATTTTTTTTTTAATATTTGATTTTCATAGAAAAATTTCATAGATCCTTGGTTGATAACTATTAGACAAGTGCATAAGAAAATGATGGTTCATGTATTGATACAATACATTTTTCTCACATTTAATTCAATGAAAGATGATAATGAGATAGTAGTTTTTATTATTGTTTCATGGTTTTGCTTGTCATTTATCCATTGATTGAAAAGTAAGAGTAATATATTTAAATGGAGAATTTGAGAAGTTATCTATTTTAGTGCATAGGTGATCAATATATTCAAATAGAGAATTTCAAATAGTAAGTCTACATTCCTTGATTTAATATGATGTTGTTTTATCTAATGACAATGATAATATTATCATACATAATAATGCAATTAAAATTTTATTAGCAAATAAAAAAGTGAAAAATCTATGAATTAGTTAATTTGTACAAAAGTATTATTGAATAAAATATTTTGTCCACTAAAAATGCAGGCATGATAGTTCATTAGTTGAAAAATAAACATAGATAACAACAATTTAAAATAAAAACAAAAAAAACCTATGATTTCTATCCAAAAATTTACATATATTTAAAAAACCTTGATATCCTAATTTTACTCAATAAATTATCATACATAAAATACATAAAAGAGTATACTTCAAAAAACTTGTATGTATTGAAGAATGCATCCATTACATCAATTCAGGTTTGATTATATTGAGGAATATGTCAATTGCATCAATCCTTCGACAATGTACACATTTTTTATAATTTTGAGTCTAATTACATCTTCAAATTTCTATATTTAAAATCTAATTACATCCCTAAATTTATACTACATATGTTATATTGTATGCAATCTTTTGATCCATTCAGATACCATTCTATGTCCATCATATATTTTTCAAATATCTCTTTAAATGAGTAAAAATATATATTGTGTACAATTTTATGTTTTCTTTTTCAATGAACATGCAGATACCTTTTTTTTTATTGTAATGGGAAAACCTAACTTCCACTCCTCCTATATGTGTTCCAATAAGACGAGCTCTTATCAAAGAAAATTAGTTTTAGGTTATATGTAGATACCATTCTATGTGTATCATACACTAATCAAATAATGAATAAAAATAAAAATATATATTATTATATATAAATAAATCCATTTTCTTACGAATATAAATATTTTTAAACACAAACAAATTTTGATTTTCTTACATATGCAAATATTATTAAATACAAATAAATTTTAGTTTCCTTTAAAAATCTTATGATATAAAAATACTAAAGTTTATCATATTAAGATATTAAGGCAGGGACTAACTGCTTAGATATTACCCTTGTTTACTATATTTATTTTCATTGTTCAATTCTGGTTTACTTATTATTTTTTTCCAAAGAAAAAAAGCATAACTTTTATTAAGAGAAATAAAAATTACATTATGTATAAAGCATACAGATAGAAAGCATTTAGGTCTGAGATAGATTTCAACCCCTATAGGGAGAAAGGCATAGCACAAATGGCCTTGAAAAAGCGGTCTCATTACATATGAAGTTGACACATAAAATAACCATCAATCTCAACCAATAAAAATGGCAGAAAG
>ML808322.1:37722-115877 GCA_009831015.1 Picea engelmannii | reverse complement strand
AATGTTAAACCTTATAAAATCTTGAGCACCTGCCAAAATAATTAATTGATTAATTAATTAACTAAAGAATGAATTTATTAAGCATAATCCCTAAGGGTCTAGGAATTTGCAAATAAATATTTAACTAAGCCTAAGTCTAAGTGAGTGAGAAGATTAAAAACTAAATTTTTAAATTAAATAATGAGGGGATGAAATAAATCAAATTAAGAATCAATAAAAATAAAACAAATCTAAAGAAGTGATTTAATAGACCTTGTGCAAGTAAATGTCAAATTAGAAATTAAAATAAGAAAGGAATAAAGTGTACATGAAGATGTAAGCATAGAAAGGTATCTAAAAGTCTAATCTAACTAGAGAACATTCATATTTTAACTCAACTCCATTTTAGAAAGGCGTCATTCATAAATGGGAAATAAAAAGAATAAAGGGACAAATAAGAGCGATTTTAGGATCGCCTTTAGGATGGGTGAGGGGATTTGACATTTAATTAAATTGAATCATCGATTTATTGGTGCAACCAAGGGAACGGGTGACAGGTGTATGGGGGGAATAATTCCTAATTAAAATTAAAAAAAAAAAATTATTAATTGTGAAAATGGAAAGTGGTCACTAAGGAAATTTTATAAAACAAATGGATGAGAGGAGGAAAGGGGACACGTAGGTTATGAGTAAGGCTATGCTGGAGAAATTCTGACTGGTTTTACTTGTGAGAGTTGGGATACCCAGCTCGAGAGAGAGAGAGGTGACTCTACCTTGTGAGGAGAGCTTGGAGCTAGAGGATTTTGGTTGGGTTTGTGTGTGGCCCATTTGCGGCTTGGAGGGATAAGGGGGAAGAAGAGTACCCCTAGCGTTGGTTGGGAGGTACCAGTGAAGTCTTCACGATTAGCAAGCAGGGAGCTGGACGGAGCACAAGTGCGAGAAAACCTCTTCAAATTCTCGTCGACATTGATTATGATACTTCCTTTGGTTTTTACATTGAGATAGTATTGGATTAATTGAACGGTGTTTGATATGTATAAAATTAAGAAATGATTGTTTTTCTACACTAAAATCTTCCTCCCACCAATATAAATTTGGTTATTACAGTTGTTTTTGCGGCACAAATTTAATTCTTGAATGTAACTAAATTATTGCTGTTGTAAAATAAATTAGTGTTAGTAATGCAACCAAGTTGCACGACTTAAATCCTTGAATGAGATTAAATTATAACTGTTGTAGAAGAAATTAGTATTAGTAACGCAACCACGCTGCTCGAACTTAATTCTTGATTGTAACCAAATTCTTTACCACTGCAAGGATTTTTATTTGAAATGTAGTAAGTTGTATATGTTGCATGAATTGACTCCTTGACTGCAACCCAAGTTATTTTGTTGCCAACGAAATTGTCTTGAGTGATCCTTCACTGAGCTTGCAGATATCCTCACGAAATTGTATCTTGAGAGATCCTTTCCTCTTGAACATGCTGAGATCCACACGATTTTACCTTAAAGTGATTATCTAAACCTCTACGTCCTTCTTTAATAAATCACACTGCACCCAGAACCTGGCTTTCTTCCTTATGTTGGCTCTGCATTTTGGGTGCACACTTTTCACCCGGCAGTCTCTACGTTTATGGGTAGCAGAAAATTACCTAGAGAATGTGAATTCGCTTGGCCTAACCCATGAATTTGTGTGCATTGGGCATGTGAAATTTGCTTGTGTTTGTTTGCATTGGGGGCATGTGAATTCGCCCTAAATTGCTCAATGTTTATACACTTACTTTATTTGTGTTTTTATTTACCCATATAGTCAGTTCTTGTGGACACCTCTTGGCGAGGATTACCCTTGATTCCCTGTTTTATTATTAAGAGAAGGATGGTCTACGTTATGCACATTTGCCCAATGATTTGGTATTCTTAAACTCTATGTTTTCCTTCCTCAAATGTCCCAGCGAATTTCTCTCCTTTGCTCTACATTTTTCCCTTATTACCAATGTGTTTTCCTCCCTTAAAAATCCCAGTGAATTTATCTCCTTTGATCTGCGTTTTCCCCTCATTATCATGTGTTTTCCTCCCTTAAATGTCCTTGCGAATTTCTCTCCTTTGCTCTGTATTTTTCCCTTATTACCAATGTGTTTTCCTCCCTTAAACGTCCCAGCGAATTTCTCTCTTTTTATCTGTAATTTTTCCCTTATTATAAGTGTGAAATTCCCTCATTGTCTCTGTGAAGATTCTCCTTATTTGTCTCAGTGCCTTTAACTCAAATTCCCAACGATGTAGTGATCAATGCCCAACAATTTTCGTGACCAATGCCCAAAAATTTTCGTGATCAAATTCCCTATGTGTTTGGGGTAAACCTCCCTTAGTTTCTTGGAGAAACTTTGCGTTTAACTGCCATCCACCTTTGTGTTTGGTGTGTTGGTATTACCGTTTGCGTGTGGAGGAGTCCCATGTGAAAATATTCCTTTTCCCTTGCATTTGTTTTAGGTTTATCTCTTCTGTGTATTGATATAAAAAACCTAGATTTTGTGGAACCTCAATGAAAGAAGAAGTGGAGCATGCGATTGCTGGTAGTGTTCATTTTCACTTAAACTTATTTGGATAATTAATGGGCCTAGATTTCCTTTACTTTTTTAAATAAGTTGGCACATCCCTCAACTTAAATGGGATATTATTTTAGTCTAGATTTTCTTTTATTTTTAAGAAAGTCAGGTCCTTCCTTTAAACCCAAGTTGGATTTTACTTAGCTTGGCGTTATTGTTATGGTTAGGTTTATCATGGCCTTTTCTCCTCCCCCTAACTGATAGGTAGTTGATTTGAGGTCTCTTGATAATGTGAATAGGGATAACCTTAAGTTTGACATAAAAAGATTTTTGGGTCTTTAATGGCTTGCGTTGATTCCTCATGGAACTTGCCTACCAGAACTGATAGTAGTAATGGTTCTTATGTTCACTTAGAGAAGAGTTTATCTTTTCTTATGGTCCCTAAATGGAAGTAAAAATCAGTATCAAAACCTTATGGTTTCTTAATGAAGAATGGACTTGTCGTAGGACTCTTAAATAAATATGAAATTTTTAACCTGATTCCTATGTTTGTATTATGTATTCTTATAAGAGTCCATGGGAAGGGATGGTATAGATGAGCTATATACTTTGTTGGGGCAAACAATTAACATGAAATTTATTGTTGTTAAATTCACTTGCGCAAGTAGTTATTAATACTTGTATGTTATACAATTATACATCTAAGGAATCACGCTCGTGCTCTTGGGGATTCTATTTACCTTATGTATAGTTGATTTATCAAGTCTTAAAGTGTGGTTTAGGTTGGAATTCTCCCTCAGTGGTGAATGAGTCCTTGAATTAATGTATGCAATTTGTAGTCGGACTATTGTTGAATGGTATCATAGGTGGTATTGGTGTCATTTACTTGACGAATGATGTAGTAAATTTTACTCTTGTTCCATTAATGAGTTGATGGATGATCATTTATATGATTAGATTTCATTGCACGATGAATAGAATTGATGACTTCTCTTGTGCCATGATTAATGTTGATACACGATTGATTAAGTAATTATATTCTTTTGCACCATGAGCAAAATTGATGATTACTCATGTGCCTTGTAATTAATGTAAAGTATGATTGATTATGTGATAGATCTCTTTTGCGCCATGGAATAAAAATGAATGAGTACTCGTGTGCTATTGATTATGTGGATGCATGTTTGTTTTAGAATTGGTTTACTCTTGTGTGATTAAATAAAGTTGACGTACGATTGATCAAGTAATTGATTCTCTTGCGCCATCCAAATATTGTTTATGTGTGATTGATTTAACAAACATTACAACTGTGCCATTAAATATTTGATGCATGATGGATTGATAACTAGATCACTAATTCCCCTTTTAATGTTGTTGATGCATTGTTGATTTAGAACTAGAATACTTTTGCGCTAAATTATTGTTGATATAAGACTGATATCTAGATTGGAGTTTTGGGTTGTGATTGATTAAGGGATTTAAACACCTCCTTGTTCCTTAGAAAAGTCGCGAGCCCTGAGACCCTAAGTGGTCAAAATCAATCGGATGAATCTTGGGCTTGAGCATTGCTTATGTGTCCTGGAGGTCCTAACCATGCAGGATAGGTTGGGCAGGTAGTTATTTGGTGTTCAGTGTCTGGTTGATCTTAATTATATTTTTCTTCTAATGATTGTGAAGTGATAAACTGTGTCATTGTTATTTATGTTTATGTGTTGAACATGTGTCATTGTTATTTCTGTTAATGCAATTCTTATGTATCATTCAATTACAATGGTGTGTGTTTTTTTTAGGTCGTAACGATTATGAATTGTGTTGACGTTATTTTCCTTATACACTTTTAAAAAAATTACCTTTGTACTTCATTGTTCATTGTCGTAACGGAGGGGTCGTTACATATGGTATCAGAGCAGGTTCAAACATACAACTGTGGATCATCACACCCTCCATTGTATTATACACTTAATTAATAACTTAGTGATGATTAAAATTTTAACCTGTTCATGTGGTAATCATGGTTAGAGGATACCATGTAGGTTCACGACTTGGTGCTAGAGGAGGATGTGTGACACCTCTAGTAGCACCCACGCCAAAGGGGTGTAACCTCCAAGGGGAAGAACAATTCATTGGACGGGAGAAAATTGTTGTGGGAAATGTGGTTGGGTTGATGAGGTCCTTTCAAAGGATGTCAGAAACCTTAATTAATCGACTAGATAGAGATGAGGCTAGGGTGCCTGTACCCCCTTAGGGTCCAAAGCATGCCCCAGCAGGCACCTGGTAGCATTCACAGAGGACTCGAGAAGTTCAATTTTTCCAAGTTGGCGATGTTATTTTCACTTCGCGACTACACCTCCAACATGAAAGTCTGCATGGAAGTATTTCAGTTGAAGGGGAGCACTCTTCTATGGTGGAAAACGCTCCTGCCACAAATGAACATGGTCGTTGAAGACATGTCATGGGAACTGTTTGAGGAGCGATTCTAGGAAAGGTATTTGTCAGAGGAATTCATTGAGCGTTAGCACAATGTGTTCAATGCCTTGAGACAGGGCAGTTGTACAATGCTCGAGTATGAGGCCTGATTCATGGAGCTGATTAGGTATGCTCCACATATGAACACTGAGAAGCTCAAGGTCAATGAGTTTTTTTTCGGCCTTAACATCAGCATTCGTGCGAAAGTGAGGATCCTAATGCCTCAGGAGTTGCACGATGTTGACCAGAAGGCCCTCATAACTGAGGAAGAACTGACTATCGGGGGTCAGGGAAGGACACTCGCAAGACCAACTGGACAGATGACAATTGATGCGCAACAACAACGGTTTAGGCCTGTCAGCCAGACTGACTAGGATCTCAGGTTGGTAGGCCAACAACCTCTACTTTGGGGCTAAGAGTATTGGACCAAAGACTGGGTGTTGGACATGTGGAGAGCCACATTACCACTGATATTGTCCGGTGGAAAGGCTAGAGCGACCGAGTCAACAGGACACACTAGAGTTCTATATTTGGGAAAGGCCCATAGGATTCGTGTTGCGATGAACAACCGCCTAATCGAGCACAAGTTCACTATGATCGAGAGATGAGAATGATCGTCAATCAAACTTTTAGTATTTTGATAGATCTCAGTGCTACTGAGAGATTTATTTCTCGTCCAACGCTAAAGGGATTTAAGGTAAGGGCAGTCAAACAGGATAAGTTTAGATACGCAAAAAGGATTCGGGTGCCAATTAGAGGGTTGGAGGAAGGGTTATAGACTATCACATTAATTTGGGATATTCTAACAAAGTCCAACCCATATGTCATGATCTTAGGATCGCAGAACATCATGATTGGTATGGACTGGTTGGAATCGCATGATGCGATCCTCAACTGTAAGATGAAACGTTTGAGGGGACCAATAATGAGGGACATAGTAAGATGATCGTAGGAAGAAACTAGGGAGTGTCCTTGAGGTTCATTCCTTCCCTACAATTGCAAAAGAGAATGTGCAAGGGATGTAAGTTATATGCAATTGTCCTGCTAAAAAATGAGGGCGAGGAAAAAGGGTTAGAAAACCTTCATGTGGTACGAGAGTTTGCTTACATCTTTCTAGAATAGTTATCTGGTTGTCGCCCGAAGGAGAATTGGAGTTTACAATTGACCTGAAACCCGGAACCAAACCTATAGCAAGAACACCTTATCGGATGTCGACCCCTGAGTTACAGGAGCTGAAAATGCAACTAAAGGATTTGTGGGACCTAGGACGTGTATGTCCAAGTGTGTCACCTTGGGGTGTGCATGTTATTTCCATAAGAAGGATGGGTTATGGAGACTCTATATTGGCTACCGTCAATTGAACAAGGAAACGATCAAGAACCAGTATACATTGCCAAGAATAGACGATTGTTTGATCAAATGAATGGAGTGAGGTGTTTTCAAGGATCAAATTGAGACCAGTTTATCACCATTTACGAATTAAAGAGGAAGATATTCCTAAGACCGCATTCAAGACGAGGTTCGGACACTTTGTTTGGACTGAAAAACACCTCGGGGTATGCATGAGCCTGAGGAATGGGGTGTTCAACGAATACTTGGACAAGTTTGTTCAAGTATTCACTGATGACACATTGATATATTCTAGGATGACGAAGGAGCATGATGAAATTTTGCGCTTAGTATTACAGTGTTTACGGGAACCATCGAATACTCTTTTATCAATCGAGGATTCATTATTTAGGGCATGTTATTTTTAGCGAAGGCGTCGCTATGGATCCAGTGAAGGTAGAGGCTATTATGGAATGGCATACGTCGATGAACATACCAGAAGTACGTAGCTTCATGGATTTAGCAGGATATTATCGACGGTTCGTTGACGGTTTTTCGAAGATAGCAAATCCAATTACAGAACTGCAGAAGAAAAACCAGAAGTAGTATGGACCAAGAAGTGCACAAAATCATTTTGAAGGGTCAATGGGCTACTAACGACAGCGCCAATACTGAAACTCCCTGACATGGACAGGGATTGCTTGGTATGCGTAGATGCATCCAAGGAAAGTTTAGGTGGCTTATTGACACAAGACAATCAAGTGATCGCCTACATCTCAAGGAAATTAAGAAGGCATGAGGAGAACTATGCAATGCATGAATGAGATTTATTGGCCATTATGTAGGCCTGGAGAATGTAGAGACACTATCTGTTTAGATGGAAATTTGCACAAAAAGAGGATCATTGCGGAATGCAGTAAATTTTGGGCAGAATGAATTGAACGCACAACAAAAGTGTTGGTCAGATTTACTTAGCAAATACGATTTGAGATTAAGTACATTAAATGAACGGTGAACAGATCGGCAGATGCATTGAGCCGAAGACCACGCATATTCTCGGTGATACCTCTTCATTCGAATCTTCGAGAAGGGATTATGACTATACATTTCGACGATGACTGGTATAAAGAGGTTAAGGAAATTTCGGGCAATACACCATGACGATACCAAGTTTGAAGGTTATACAATGGACAATGACGAATGGATGAGGTATAATAACCAGATTTTCATACCTCCTAACGAAAATTGGAGAAATTTAATCTTAAGCGAAGCTAATAGAGAAGTATGCATGGCTCATCCAAGGGTCACAAAGATGAGGGAAAACTTGGAAGGGATGAAGGTGGACATAGTTCGCTACGTGGCGAGGTGTCTAGAATGACAGCAAGTGAAGGATAAGAATAGACCTCCGGTAGGATTACTGCAACCACACACTATTGTAGAATCGAAATGGGAGGTCATTTCGATGAAATATATTGTTGTATTTCTGCTTACGACAAGGAGGCATGACTCAATTTTTGTGGTAGTTGACACTCTGATGAAGAGTGCACACTTTATTCATGTGCGTTCGACGTATCAGGCTCCAAACATACCTATAATTTATCAGCGAGATGGTGAGACTTCCTGGTGTGCCAAAAAGAATCATATCTGATAGAGGATCAATGTTTATAGGACAATTTTGGACTAGTTCCCCAGAGACCATGGGAACACAACTGAACTTTAGTACAACATATCACCCTGAGACAGAAGGGAAGACAGATGGAATGAACCAAATTTTGGAAGATATGTTGTGTATGTATGTATTAGACCAAAAAAAACGTTGGGAGATTTATTTCCACTGGTAGAGTTTGCGTACCACAACAACTATCAAGGTACCGTTAAGATGGCACCATTTGAGTTTCTCTATGGATGACCGTATCGGAATCCATTAAGCTGGGATAGACTTGAATATAGGGTCCTGGTGGGACCAGAAATGATCCAATAAATGGAATAACAAATGAAAATGATAAGACAAGGGATTAAAGAAGCGCAAGATTGGTAGAATAGTTATGTTGATGCGCATTGCATTGGCCACAACTGCAAAGTTGGAAACTGAGTTTTCTTGCAGGTGAAACCGCACCAGAGTTCGATTAAGCTCAGAAAGGGTGCTAAAATTTATCCAAGGTTGGTGGGGCCTTTTGAAGTTATGGAAGGGAAGGGCTTGAGGCCTATCGACTAGCCTTGCTTGATTCTTTGAGGCGTATGCATGATGTTTTTCATGTATCTATTTTGAGACATTATGTTAGTGATCCTACACATGTGATTGACATGAGTTCCTTGAAGGTGTCAGACGAGGGTACAATCACGGAGGATCCAATCCTCATTCTAGACCATCACATTCGACAGTGGTGGCATTGAACAGTCGATCAGGTCAACGTCCAGTGGGACAATTATAGTCCATACTCGGTTACCTAGGAAGATGCATATGATATGCACCAACAATTTCCATATTTATTTGATAGTTAGACATTTCGGTCTTGTCAGATGCTTTATTTACTGCATATATATATTGTGAAACTTCTGGATGAAGTTTAAAACAAGAGGGGGTGTATGTAACATACCTCTCTTGTGAGAACATGTTATTGACTTATTCTTTGAGGACACTTGCGTGCAAGTGATCCGGTTTTAGTATATGGTTGTTTGTTCTCTTATGGATTCTTATGATCATGTTGATGGATTATGATGTTATATTATTTGATATCTATGTATTGACAGAAGTTATTAACGAGTTTCCCCTGAGTGTGTAGGACGCTTGACATATTGAGGATGTCAATGGCATCAATGGACCTCCTTGGACTCTGGATCGAGTTAGGGAGTGGATTGTATTGGTTTCAGTATTTTAATTTATGCATATGTGACATATGATTAGGTATATTATGATCTTTCTTATGGCTCATTGACAGAGTTTCGTTGATGGATTATGGCTGACGATTGCTTGATAATTAGACTTACATATGGAGTAAAGGGGCCATGAAAAGGAACCATATATTGAGGGAGAGATGTGGCAGCAACCATGTCATAGCCTACTAGCACTCTCGTCGATGCATGAATTGTAGGTTAACGATTAATTAGTTCGAGAGATCCACGATGTTGTGAGGGCAGACTAAGACAGTTACTTACGAATATTCTAAGGGCTGCAAAATAAGGCAGGGTCCTTATTCCTTAGAGGCCCTTAGTCTCTCACAAGGTCACCTGAATGGAGTATTGACTCCAGGGGTTGGACAACTACCAAAACTATTCAAAGGAGTGTGGCACCCTTGGAGCATGTAGTGAGTCTTGAAGGGCATGTCGTGTGATTAAAATTTGAATCAAAGGTGAGTGGCACCCTTAGAGCACGGAGTGCATCTTGAAAGGAACGTCACGGTATAAAAAAAATGAGTCAATGAGTCTAGGTGGCCTAGAAAACTTGAGTGAATGTTAAACCTTATAAAATCTTGAGCACTTGTCGAATTAATTAATTGATTAATTAATTAACTAAAGAATGAATTTATTAAGTACAATCCCTAACGGTCTAGGCGTTTGCAAATAAATATTTAACTAAGCCTAAGTCTAAGTGAGTGAGAAGACTAAAAACTAAATTTTTAAATTAAATAATGAGGGGATGAAATAATCAAATTAAGAATCAATAAAAATAAAACAAATCTAAAGAAGTGATTCGATACACCTTGTGCAAGTAAATTCCAAATTAGAAATTAAAATAAGAAAGGAATAAAGTGTACAAGAAGGTGTAAGCATAGAAAGGTATCTAAAATTCTTGTCAAACTAGAGAACATTCCTATTTTAACTCAACTCTGTTTTAGAAAGCCGTCAGTCATAAATGGGAAATAAAGGGACAAATAGGAGCGATTTTAGGAGGGGATTTAGGATGGGTGAGAGGATTTGACATTTAATTAAATTAAATCGTCGATTTATTGGTGCAACCAAGGGAACTGGTGACAAGTGTATGGGGGGAATAATTCCTAATTAAATATTTTTAAATGAATTAATTGTGAAAATGGCAAGTAGTCACTAAGGAAATTCTATAAAACAAATGGTTGAGAGGAGGAAAGGGGACACACAGGTTATGAGTAAGGTTATTCTAGAGAAATTTTGATTGGTTTTACTTGTGAGAGTTGGGATACCAAGCGAGAGATAGAGAGAGTCGTGGCTCTACCTTGCAAGGTGAGTTGGGAGCTAGAGGATTCTGGTTGGGTTTGGGTGTGGACCCTTTGTGGATCGGGGGGCTAAGGGGGAAGAATAGTACCCCTAGCGTTAGCTGGGAGGTACCAATGAAGTCTTCATGGTTAGCAAGCGAGGAACTGAACAAAACGCAAGCGCGAGGAAACCTCTTCAAATTCTCGTCGACACTGGTTATGGCATTTCCTTTGGTTTTTACATTGAGACACTATTGGATTAATTGAGCGATGTTTGATATGTATAAAATTAATCAATGATTGTTGTGCTACACTAAAAGCTTCCTTCCACCAATATAAAATCTGGTTATTACAGTTGCTTTTGTTGCATGAATTTAATTATTGAATGTAACTAAATTATTACTGTTGTAGAATAAATTAGTGTTAGTAATGCAACCAAGCTGCACAACTTAAATCCTTGAATGAAATTAAATTAGTATTGTTAAAGAAGAAATTAGTATTAGTAACGAAACCACGTTGCTCAGACTTAATTTTTTATTGTAACCAAATTCTTTACTCCTGCAAGGAGTTTTATTTGAAATGTAATAAGTTGTATATATTTCACGAATTGACTCATTGACTGCAACCCAAGCTATTTTGTTTCCAACGAAATTTTCTTGAGAGATCCTTCACTGAGATTGCAGAGAGCCTCACGAAATTGTATCTTGGGTGATCCTTTCCTCCTGAACATGCCAAGATCCACACGATTTTACCTTCAAGCGATTCTCTAAACCTGTGCGTCCTTATTTACGAAATCGCCCTATGCCTAGAACCTGGCTTTCTTCCTTATGTTGGCTTTGCGTTTTGGGTACACACTTTTCACCCGACAGTCTCTATGTTTATGGGTAGAATAAAATTTCCCACCGAATGTGAATTAGCCTGGACTAACCCCTAAATTTCTCTACATTGGGCGTGTGAAATTCTCTTGTGTTTTTCTGCATTGGGGGCATGTGAATTCTCCCTAAATTGCTCAGCGTTTATAAACTTACTTTCTCTGTGTTTTTATTTACCCATATAGTCAGCGCTTGTGGGAACCTCTTGGTGGGGATCACCCTTGATTCCATGTTTCTTTCTTAAGAGAAGGATTGAATGTGTTATGCACATTCTCCCAGTGAGTTGGTATTCTTAAACTCTGCATTTTTCTCCCTCAAATGTCCCAACAAATTTCTCTCCTTTTCTCTGTGTTTTTCCCTCATTGCCAATGTGTTTTCCTCCCTTAAACGTCCCAGCGAATTTCTCTCCTCTTCTCTGCATTTTTTCCTTATTACCAATGTGTTTTCCTCCCTTAAACGTCCCTACGAATTTCTCTCCTTTGCCTTGCGTTTTTCCCTTATTACCAATGTGTTTTCCTCCCTTAAATGTCCCAGCAAATTTCTCTTGTTTGCTTAGTGGCTTTTCCCTTATTATCAGTGTGAAATTCCCTCATTGTCTCTGCGAAGATTCTCCTTATTTATGTCAACACCTTTAACTCAAATTCCCAGAGATGTAGTGATCAATGCCCAATGATTTTCGCGAGCAATGCCCAATGATTTTCACGAGCAATGCATAGCGATTTTCTTGATCAAATGCCATGTGTGTTTGGGGTAAACCTCCCTTTATTTATTGGCATAACTATGTGTTTAACTTCCATCCACCTCTACATTTGGTGTGCTAATACTATTGATTGCATGTGGAGGAGTCCCATGTGAAATTCTTCCTTTTCCCTTTCACTTTTTTTAGGTTTACCTCTGTTGTGTATTGATTTATAAAATCTGGTTTTTGTGGAACCTTAATGAAAGCAGAAGTGGAGCATGCAATTGTTGGTAGTGTTCCTTTTCCCTTAACCTTATTTGGATACTTAATGGGCCTAGAGTTCCTTTACTTGTTTAAATAAGTTGGCCCATCCCTCAACTTAAATGGGATATTATTTTAGTCTAGAGTTTCTTTTCTTTTTAATAGAGTCAGGTCCTTCCTTTAAACCTAAGTTGGATTTTACTTATCCTAGCGTTATTGTTATGGTTAGGTTGATTGTGGCCTTCTCTACTCCCCCCAACTGATAGGTAGTTGATTTGAGGTCTCTTGATAATGTGAATAGGGATAACCTTAAGTTTGACATAAAAAGGTTTTTGGCTCTTTAATGGCTTGCGCTGAGTCCTCGTGGAACTTCCCTACCGAAATTGATAGTAGTAATGATTCTTATGTTCACTTAGAGAGGAGTTTATATTTTCCTATGGTCCCTAAATGGAAGTAAAAATATGTATCAAAACCATTTGGTTGCTTAATGAAGAATGGACCTATCATAGGACTCTTAAATAAATATAAAAATTTTAACTTGATTCCTATATTTTTATTATGTATTCTAATAAGAGTCCATAGGAAGGGATGGTATAGATGAGATAGATACTTTGTTGGGGCAAACAATTGACTGGAAATTTATTGTTGTCAAATTCATTTGTGCAAGTACTTATTAATACTTGTATGTTATACAATTATACATCTAAGGAATCACGCTCATGCTCTTGGGGATTCTCTTCACCTTATGTATAGTTGATTTATCAAGTCTTAAAGTATGGTTTAGGTTGGAATGCTCCCTCAGTGGTGAATGCATCCTTGAATTAATGTATGCAATTTGTAGTCGGACTATTGTTGAATGGTATTGTAGGTGGTATTGGCATCATTTACTTGACAAATGATGTAGTAAATGTTACTCTTACTCCATTAATGAGTTGATGGATGATCGTTTATATGATTAGATTTCATTGCATGATGAATAGAATTGATGACTTCTCTTGCGCCATGATTAATGTTGACAAACAATTGATTAAGTAATTATAATATTTTGTGCCATGAGAAAAATTGATGATTACTCATGCGCCTTGTAATTAATGTAAAGTATGATTTATTATTTGATAGATCTCTTTTGCACCATGGAATAAAAATGAATGAGTACTCTTGAACTATTGATTATGTGGATGCATGTTTGTTTTAGAATTGGTTTACTCTTGTGTGATTAAATAAAGTTGATGTACGATTGATCAAGTAATTGATTCTCTTGCGTCATCCAAATATTGTTGATGTATGTTTTATTTAACAACCATTACAATTGCGCCATTAAATATTTGATGCATGATGGATTGATAACTAGATCACTAATTCCCCTTTTAATATCGTTGATGCATTGTTGATTTAGAACTAGAATACGTTTGTGTTGAATTATTGTTGATATAAGACTGATATCTAGACTAGAGCTATGAGTTTTGATTGATTAATGGATTTAGACACCTCCTTGTTCCTCAGAACAGTCGCCAACCCTGAGACCTTAAGTAGTCAAAATCAATTGGATGAATCATGGGCTTGAGCATTGCTTATGTGTCCTGGAGGTCCTAACCTTGCAGGATAGGTTGGGCGGGTAGTTATTTGGTGTTTAGTGTCTGGTTGATCTTAATTTTTTTTGCTTCAAATGATTACGAAGTGTTGAACTATGTCGTTGTTATTTATATTTATGCATTGAACATGTGTCGATGTTATTTTTGTTAATGCAATGCTTATGTATCATTTAGTTACAATGATGTGTGTTGTTGTTGGGTCGTAACGAGTATGAATTGTGTTGACGTTATTTTCCTTATGCACTTTAAAAAAAAATTACCTGTGTACCTCGATATTCGTTGTCATAATGGAGGGGTCGTTACATCCAAGAAAAGAAAATAGATCAGCAAAAATAACCATAATCTGAACTATAGAAAGCAAAAAATTCATACTAGAGCAAAAAATTCAGTTGCAATACAATTAGATTAATACACCAATTCATATGTTATAATTCATGTATATGAATGTTATTAAAATAAAATTACATTTCTAGTTATGCCTAAAAAAACATAGGCTTCCTTTACATATGTTTTTCTTGATTAATTTAAATGATAAGTCATTTTATTTGATTCTCATAAAATTTCTCATTTTTTTTTTAATATTTGATTTTCATAGATAAATTTCATAGATCCTTAGTTGATAATTATTAGACAAATGGATAAGAAAATGATGGTTCATGTGTTGATACAATATATCTTTCTCACATTTAATTCAATGAAAAAATGATAATGAGATAGTAATTTTTATTATTGTTTCATGGTTTTTCTTGTCATTTATCCATTGATTGAAAAGTAAGTGAGTAATATATTCAAATGGAGAATTTGAGAAATTATCTATTTTAGTGCATAAGTGATCAAATATATTCAAATGGAGAATTTCAAACAATAAGCCTACATTCCTTGATTTAATGTGATGTTGTTTTATCTAATGACAATGATAATATTATCATACATAATAATGCAATTAAAATTTTATTAGTAAATTAAAAAGTGAAAAATCTATGAATTAGTTAATTTGTACAAAAATATTATTGAATAAAATATTTTGTCCACTAAAAATGCAGGCATGATAGTTCATTGGTTGAAAAATAAACATAGATAACAGCAATTTAAAAAATTAAAAAAAAAAAACTATGATTTCTATCCAAAAATTTACATATATTAAAAAATCTTGATATCTTAATTTTACTCAGTAAATTATCATACATAAAATACATAAAAGAGTATACTTCAAAAAACTTGGCTATATTGAAGAATGCATCCATTACATCAATTCAAGTTTGATTATATTGAGGAATATGTCAATTGCATCAATCCTTCGACAATGTACACTTTTTTATAATTTTGAGTCTAATTACATCTTCAAATTTCTATATTTAAAATCTAATTACATCCCTAAATTTATACTACATATGTTATATTGTATGCAATATTTTGATCCATTCAGATACCATTCTATGTGCATCATATATTGTTCAAATATCTCTTTAAATGAGTAAAAATTATATTGTGTAAAATTTCATGTTTTCTTCTTCTATGAACATGCAAATACCTTCTTTTTTTTTTAATTGTAATGGGAAAATCTAACTTCCACTCCTCCTATATGTGTTCCAATAAAACAAGCTCTTATCAAAGCAAATCAAGATACCATTCTATGTGTATCATACACTAATCAAATAATGAATAAAATTAAAAATATATATTATTATATATAAATAAATCTATTTTCTTACGAATATAAATATTTTTAAATACAAACAAATTTTGATTTTCTTACATATGCAAATATTATTAAATACAAATAAATTTTAGTTTCCTTTAAAAATCTTATGATATAAAAATACTAAAGTTTATCATACTAAGATATTAAGGCAAGGACTAGTTGCTTAGCTATTACCCTTGTCTACTATATTTATTTTCATTATTCAATTGTGGTTTACTTATTATTTTTTTCCAAAGAAAAAAAGTGTACCTTTTATTAAAAGAAATAAAAATTACATTATGTATAAAGCATACAGATAGAAAGCATTTAGGTCTGAGATAGATTTCAACACATATAGGGAGAAAGGCATAGCACAAATGGCTCTGAAAAAGCGGTCTCATTACATATGAAGTTGACACATAAAATAACCATCAATCTCAGCCAATAAAAATGGTAGAAAGCAGATCAGAAGAGAACCTGGACGAACCAGGCCAAAGAGGCAAGTAACCCCCACAAAATACGGGTCCAAAGGGACAACAAGAAAACCTGCAACCATTGAGGGGAAGCCAGAAGTCGCATGCCCTAGACAGGCCTCAAAGTGTTGACCCCACCGGCCAAAATCAACACCACATCAAAGCTCTGGAGAAAACCCCGCCAAGAAGAAACATAAAACCCAAGCATTGGCTCCACACCATAGACCAATGGGGGACACAAGGATCCACAGCCACCATGACCACCAAGAAAACCCTGACAATGCATCAAGCTCTGAACATACCAGTAAGGATGGACTAGTGAGGACCACACCCTCAGAAAACTTTGAAAGAACCTCCACACACATTAAAGGCTGAAAGAAAGAATAGTCATGAAACCCACGAACAACTGATCAGACATCAAAAACCAGATCCAGGGGGACGGAGCCCCACAAGAAACCATGAACGAGCCAGCAAGAAACCAAAGAGAGGGAAATGCCGAAAACTTTGTCGAGAGCAGGGAAAAAAACACACCACCCATAAAAAACCAGAGATGAATCAGACCAGATCTGGGCAGCAAGAAACCCTCTCAAAAAAGAGGAAACAAAACTACTGAAACCAAAGAAGTTATGCCACATGCATGATGGAACGGAAGAAGAACCGAGGCATCTAGGAAATATGAGGAACCAAGCACCGACAGGCACCGCCTCCCTAAATAAAAACTGATCTGGAAACGAACATCATGATCTGAGCAGAAAGAGCCATGCCCACCAGCATAGAACCAGATGCAGCTAAGGAAGAGGGCCCGATCTAAAACTCTGAGCAAAGAAAAACCCTGAGGATTATGCCACAGCAGGGAATAAGTGTTGAGGAGATAGTGCTTCAAAGACTCAATGGGAAATCTCCAGGATCAGGGACAAGAAACAAACGTTGCACGTGACCACCAAGAAAAAAAAAACAAAAGAATGGGAATTGCGGCCAAGGAAACCATAGCCGCATCCCCCTCCCGATCTCCTCGACTAGTTGGTTTATATCTTCTTCTGATGATTGATGGTTTCTCTTTCCCTGATTTGTTGTGCCTTTCACCTCTTGTCTTTTTGTAAACAACTGATTCCACTGATTATAAATACACTGCTATCAAATTGTGGTTTACTTATTATATTATATTGATAGTCTTATTTTTGGAAGGGTCAAGGTTGAATCCTATATTGGGTTTGTACTTCAATGATTGTAATGTGTTTTTTTTGTCTTTATAGTTGTACAGGTTAAAAATTAAGATGACTTGTATTCACATTCAAAAGTTATATTTGCTTATTTAATTACGACAAGTTATTAAAGTTTCATTTGCATCTCCTCTCATTCAGTTTTATTTCTTAAAAATCATTTTTTTCATACGGTGTATTGCCTTTTTTTCTACACTATTATAAATTTTTTTGGACTTTGTGTTCCTACCTTGTATAAGGGTAATTGAAACACAATGAATGGTGTATTGCTTTTTTCTACACCATTATAACGTTTTTTTTGATATTTTGGTCCTACCTTGTTTAACATAATTGAAGCACATTGCATTATTTAACCTTCTACAAATTGTGTGCATATGCCTCCTTTACCTTTGTTTAACTTAATTGAAGCGCATTTAATTATTTAACCTTCTACAAATTGTTTGCATAAGCTTTCTTTATTACTTTATTTTTTTATGTCAAGATAACATAAAATGTTCAATTTATTCCTAATCTTAGCAACAACCTTAATAAACTTAGTGAGGAGTTCACTTGTACATGTTTCCTATGATAATTTATTTTATTTTTGCAATAATTAAACAACATACCAAACCATGGTCGACAAATAGGAGCGATTTGGAGTTGGAGGGTGCAAGGTGCTTGTGGCATTGATCTCCCAAGATTTTAGGTGCAGTGGTTGAGTAAGAGATATTTTTGTGGAGGGATTTGTTGGATGTCAATTCTAACCCTTGGAAAGAATGGATATCCTTAGCATGTGAGTATGGCATGTGTTCTTCTTATTGCCATGCTATTATGGAGATCATTGGTCTTATCCCTCTAGAATATCTTTTAAAGGTGAATATAGATATTTTGGGGCCATTTTGGCGTGATTGGGAGTGGATTTTTGGGCACCCCTTGGTTGCTTATGATTTTTGTGTATTTTACTTCATTCTTCATCAATGCCATCAAATTGGTCCAACTCTTAATATGTAGTGGATTCATTATGATGCCAAGAGTAATTATATCTGAAGATTACATAATGTAGTCATTAAGGGTATCTCATAAGCTCCAATTATTTGCTTAGTTGGTGCTCTATTAGGGCCTTCCTTCCAAGGCCCCCTAGCTAAGAGAATTTTTTTAGATGGGTTTTTTTCTTCCTATCTTAGGGTAGAAACAATGAAGCATTTATTTTGGGATTGTCCTTTGGCTAGGTTATGTTGGGAGCATGTTCAATCTGATCTATCCACTATTCTGCATTGGTGTCTTCATTGCCATGCAATTCGTTAGGTCACTCTGAATTCAGGGTTCATTCTTCTCTAAGGAGTATTTAACATTGCTTGAGAATTTATGCTATGTTTGTTCTTTAGAAGCTTTGATGCAAATATGTTTTCAAGAATGACATTAACTCTGTTTTAGTTTTGTCTTTTATGGAGAGAAGAGGTACATATGTTGTTGTTGGTTAAAGGGTTTCTTATTGATCAAGGATGCCAAGTTACTAGGTTATGGTGTTTATTTAAAGTTGTTTTAAGGAAGAGAATGTAAATACCATTGTATATACCCTTTTAATCTTTGTTTTTTCCTCATGTAAATATATGCATTATTTTTCAATAAAAAATAATAAAACAATATATTTACCAAATTGTGATATTTATGTTGCATGAGAATCTAAAGGTGTACGATCTTTCAAATTGTCAACAAAAGATAATACATCAAGTTCTAGTTTTAATATGATATGATATGGTTGTAATTTAAAAAAAATTATTATCAATAAATATTTGTGAATATCTACATTATAATATTTTAGAAACAAAAGAAAAAGAAATCAAATTAATATCCATAAATATGGTTTGGAAAACCAAACATATAATGTGCAATATCCTCTAAGAAATCCCCAATGAATCTATGAATCGTGATACATTATATTACAATTTTTTCTTTTGTTTAAAAGCTTTCAATTTATATTGGTAGCTAATATTTATCAAAATGTTTATTTTGAACATTTTGAAAAATGTTATAATTATAATATCAACACAAAAAGTTTGAAAAATGTCAATATGAGATAGTTTCATTATTAACAAGATTAAATTACAACTTGGTCCATATTTAAATAGTTGTTGAGCATAGGTTGATCCATATATTATTTTGATTTTGTAATTTTTATCATGATGAAAAATATAGCACATAATCCAAAATATTCATCCATTTCAAGTTTTCAAGTTGGGTGTATAAGGGAGAAAAAAATAACTTTCAACTTATAAAAAAAAAAAATCCTATAAATGATGGATGAAAGAAGCCTTTTTTGGATATGTCCAAGTAAATATATGTTCTTTACTAGCCATTTAAAAAAAATACATAATCTTTAGAAATTTTCTTAGTAATTGCATCTATATAAGTTTTTCTTCTAAACCATTCATAATATGATTGAACAACCTCAAATATGTACAATTGTTGTTTTATATTAAAAAAAAATTATGAAAATAGATAAAATGATATTGTTGATTATAAATTGAAATGATATTAACTAAAAAAAATATAGTTTTTAAGGAGGAAAAGGAGAGGAAAGTGGTAGGGATGATGTGGAGAAACATAACAATTGTCTTGTTAATTTAATATCCTCTTTTTTTAGTTGTGTCAAGTTAAAATACTTGGTAATGTGTTTGGTGTGTCTTGTCTATTAAAATGCACATGTCATAACTAAGTGTTATTGGAAGATAATGTCATATTTAATTTAAGAAAGCAATAATTTTTAAACAAATTACCTAGGGACTTATTCACTTCCTAGCCATAGGTTTTCTACATAAATACTACTCCTAAGTATGGGTATTGAAATGTCAAAGGTGCATTGGCACCTCTTTATTTCAAGTGCAAACTATATAACATAACTCAATAGAAAGAAATTAGTAACAAATATCTTGTTGGCACCAACCAAACTATTGTTTCATTTAGAGCATTGATTTAACCAAGGTAAGGAGAAACAAACTAAGGACTACATTTTGTTTATAACAATCAAACCAAAAGAAAAAAATATATGAGCCAGGGAACCCATTCACACCAACAAACCAAGGAAAATGACAATAGTGCAATTTTTTTCAAGATAACACAACCACTCTAATAAAAAAATTCCTTGCATTCACCTATTTAACTAGGGAGTCCTTGTTGGCACTAGTTAAAGCAAGTGAATATTTTCACTTCAATATGTTTTTGTCTTTGTTGACATCAACCAAACTAAGGATGGAGATAAATTCTAAATCACATACTCTATAGGGGTGTCGGTAGCTAATATCTGAGTTGTTAAGATAATAGCTTAAAAGATCAAGGAATACAATTCAAAATTAGAATAAAAAATTCAAAAGACCCAAGAACAAGAATAGTGAAATAATATATGTCATAACCAATCATATGAAGGTGTCCTTGTTGGCATTAATTAAGCTAGGAAATCTTGAATAGTGAAATAATATATGTCATAACCAATCATAGTGTCCTTATTGGCATTAATTAAGAAAGGGAATCTTTACATATAAATACTCTCTTGTTGAAATCAACTAGAGTAAGAGTAAGGATGGAGATAGACTTTCAAAACATTATGATAATGAGGTCAATTAAGCAAGGTAATCTTTACATATAAATACTCCCTTGTTTGCATCAACTAGAGTAAGGATGGAGATAGACTTTCAAAACATTATGATAATGAGGTCTCATCCACATGCTCTCCATGGGTGTTGGTAGCTAAAGTGAATAGATAGAACCCAAAATTTTGACTCAAAAGACAAAATCCACAAGAGAAATAATAGTAAAGCAATTCACCTTCATATCGTCAATTAGACTAAGGTATCCTTGTTGGCGCTAATTAAACCAAGGGTTAATAATGAATATCGATTCTGGAGGTCCTTCAGATCAAATTTTCCTTGAGTTAGACCCTTGGACCTGTGGGTTCTTTGGCCCGCGTAATGGATTGAAATTGTCCATGGCAGCATCAAACTCGAATAAATTTCCTTTCAGATGTACCATGAATAACAAGAGTCTCTTTCTCAATCGCAAGCCATGAAGTTCATAGGAACTTCATTGATATTTTTCGCAGGCCTTGATCGTCGATCTGGTAGTACTATGCTCCAAATCTAATCCTAACCGTCCACTCAAAAGTAAGAAAAGACACTGGAATTTTCCAAGGGTTTCGTCTGGTCCGATTATAGGACAATGAATGTCGATATTCAATCCATCGGACGACTAGATCTACCCGTGTCACGATATCGTTGAAGCTCGGATCACCATTGATCCTTACAGTGATCAATGATGGATCTTCTCCTTGCCTAGAATAAAGCTCCCTCTCGACTTCAAGCCTACAACTTCCTTATTCTTGGCCTCTCTCCTCACACACATTCAACATATGGATTCATAGGCACTATACACAATGGTTAACACATAAAAATAGAACTCTCAAGAACACAAGAGGCTCACAAATATACAGATTTCATTATATCGAGCTTGAATTACATACAAAGGGCCTCATTGGGCCTGGTTGTTCTCGCTTGATTTTACATTGTGGATGGCCTCTCCCAATTACGCCTAGAGGCTTACATATTTAAACAAGAACAATAAATAGGATTAGATCATTTCAGATCCGATCTACCCTCAACAAATTTTCCAAAACAACAATTTCATAATAACAACCAACAAACTCTATATATTTCGAGGAAATCGTGTCCTCAAGGCCACGCTTGCCTTTTGGAAGGTCCTGAAATTTCAACTTTGATTTGGGGGGTTTATGCTCCTGCATCAGACTCCCTAGCTAGAAAACCTTTTCATGACCTCCTTGTCATGTGTCTTCATTGTTGCTTCATCTTCACTCTCTGGTATTCCTTTTCTTCATGCATCATTCACTGTATGCTAAGCTTCTCCTCATGCTCGACAATGAGCTGCAACTAATCCTATGAAATAACAAGTCTTCTACCTTACTACATAATACCTCATTGAGCTTCCCTTCTAAGCTCTGTCTTTTGGTATTCTCCTGGTTCTCTCCTCTAAAACCTTCTGAGCACTCCTTGGTCTAGGATGTTGCAAATCTTCTCATTCTCACGCAGAGAAATATTTCCCTGCACTATGATACTTGATGAAATCAAGTGTCGTGGGATTTTCTCTAGCTATGATACCACTTGATGAAGATCGATTCTAGGGTTCCTTCGGATCGACTTTTCCTTGAGTTCGATCCTCAGACCTGTCGATTATTTGGCCCACCTAATAGACCGAACTCATCCATGGTAGCATCAAACTTGAATAAATTTTCTTTCATATGTACCCTGAATAACTAGAGTCTCTTCCTTGAATCGTAAGCCATCAAGTTCATAGGAACTTCATTGATATTTTTCACAAGCCTTAATCGTGTTCTCCTTCAAACTCTCAATGTCGTCTGCTCGATGTCGCAAGCTACTTTATCTATACTCGACACCCTCGAGAAATCATTGGTGTTAAATCTTCATCCATCTCCCTTTAATATTTCAGGTGCTAATTACATGTGACCATGACGTTGGCTTGTTGGGGATACTGAGGGATCGTTTTACATTGTTCCTGATCCAGTATATCATAGGTTACCAAGGTGATCATACCACCGGGGGAACCACCCTTCATATCGTTCAACACACAACCAAACTCTTATCTGATCTATGTTATCATAAGATCAGAATGTCAGGATGTCAGCACGGGTTGCTACTTTTTATTTAGTTTGATAGTGTGTCAAGGGACTGGTATGTTGGGGTCGTGATAGAAGAATATGGACCGTTGATTTGAAATTACTATGATCCATATTTGATCCTAACCGTCCACTCGAAAGTAAGAAAAGACACATGAATTTTCAAAGGGTTTCGTATGGTCCAATTATAGGATGATGATTGTCAATCTTCAATCCATGGGATGACCAAATCTACCCATGACACGAAATCATTAAATGTCGGATGACCATTGATCCTTACAGTGATCAACAATGTATCTTCTCCTTACCTGGAATAAAGCTCCCTCTCGATTTCATGCCTACAAATTCCTTATTCTCGGCCTCTCTCCTCATACACATTCAACATATGGATTCATAGGGATTATACACAATGGTTAACACATCAAAATATAACTCTCAATAACACAAGAGGCTCACATATATACAAATTTCATTAAATCAAGCTCAAATTACATACGAAGGGCCTCACTAGGCTTGGTCATTCTCGCCTGATTTTACATTGTGGTTGGCCTCTCCCAATTACGCTTGAAGGCTTACATATTTAAACAAGAACAATAAATAGGATCAAATCATTTTAGATCCAATTTGCCCTCAAAACATTGTCCAAAACAACAATTTCACAATAACAACAAACAAACTGTATCACAAATTTCGAGGAATTTGGGGGGTTTATGCTCCTGCATCAATTAATTTACATATCAATATCCCCTTGTTGGCATCAACTAGACTAAGGTTGGAGACATACTCTGGAAACATTATGATGATGATTTCTCTTGCATACATCACTCTGCATTCTCTCTATTTCCCCTCATAATGCATGAAGAAATTGTGATCATATTTTGAGGCTTCCAATAAAAGAACCATTCTTCCAGTGGCATGATGTTCTTGTTCATACTCAATGTGAGCACTTCATATTGGTCATTAAGAGAAACTGGATGAGGATGTGCCATCGATTATTGTTTCGGGATGGTCTCTCTTTTCACAGTGGATATGCTTGGCCTCGATGATTGCACGATGGATATTGGCATGGATCAGTTGGTTTTAGCACATGGATGATAGATGAGTTTGTACACATGAGGAGAGATCCTAGTACTTAATTTTTCTATTGTGATCTTATGATGATGCTTGATGTATTGGATACTGCCTTATCTTATGTTCTTGCTCACATATGATGTTATTTCTTTCTATATGGGTCATGACCGTGGTGATCACTGGTGTAATCTGATAATAAATCATAACACTCTAAATTATTTTTCTTTACTTAGTTGTACCATGGTGGGTCATAATTTTCCTTTAGATAAGTGTTTTCACCTTTGATTCAAGTTGTACTACTAGGGGCCTAGGTAGGTGTAGTGGTCATTTTCCCTAGTCATATTTCACACCTTGTCATTTTCCCATCATTTCCATGCACATTCATCATTTTCCCTTTCATGGTTGACGTATCATATGTCATATAGCAAGGTCCAAAATAAATAAAGGAAAATCCCATGTATGAAAAGCTTAAGTAAAGTCAAAAGAGATAAAAATGTTGGAGGTTGATGCAGCCAAAAGAAAAAGTCAAATTGTAAAGCTTGAGCCGTGCAACCTTGTAATAAATCCTAATTTCCCCAAGTCACATGCTAAAAATGACATATCAAAAGAAAAGGGACCAAGAAATGAAAGAAAAGACAAAAACGATTTAGTAAGAAAAAGAGTCTCAAGGAATGGTAACTCAATGCTAAGCGCTCCCTCTCTAAAGGCACACATGTCGAATGAAATGATAACCCCTATCTCTTGAAAGCTAGAAAGGGAATACCTACACATCATCCTATGTGGCTATGAGATTAAACTTATGAAAATACATTATCCCTAACACCACATTCATCACATCACATACTCATAACTTAGAGTCCTAAGAAACACTGCTTGTATTAAGGGTTGTCACATGTAATAGAGGTTAATGATGTCTTCGCCATGGTTAAACCTAGGAGAGGATAAAAATTAAATCAGTTATTAAGAAGTTAAAGGATGTCACTTAATGATTCACCATCTAATGACACATATTTCAAGACATTACTCATCATTGTGATGTGGCACACTTCATTAGGAGTTGTGTACTTTCCTAGAGAGTTGTATTCATGCCTTGGGAGTTGTCTATTTCCTTAGGTGTTGCATCTCTTTCCTAGGGCATTGTGACATGCCTAAGGCCTTGTGATGTTGCATTGGGAGTTGTGACAAAAGGACTTCTACACCTTTTTAACCACACATGCCACTTATTTCCTCACTTGGAGGAGTTGAATTGCTTCCTAGATCGTGATACATGCATTTGAGGCACACATTTCCCCTTGCACTCACTTACATATTTTGAGGAGTACGATGGAGTACTTTGAGGGGCCATCCCTCTTTATTGGTATAGATCCACACATGTGGAGGTTGTTGGAGCATTTTGATGATATGGTGTTACATCTTGTTGGGTCAACTTCCTTGAGGAGGGTGTCTATTATGATTTGACCACATATATTGTACTATTTTGAGGAGCACATCCACTTTGTTGGGCCATCTATTATATTGATGTTGTACATGTGGCATTTGTCCACCATAAAATATTGTTGTTTACTTGTCCTCTTGTTGGACATGCATTATGGAAACAATATTCATGAAAATCTTAAGTATGGAGGATACGTGCAACAGAAGAAGAAATCAAACAAGGCATGAGCAGAGTGTGTATTTGAGGCACATTCAGGATTGCGTAGTTGAGGCACATTCAGGAGTGCAACATGCAGTAAGAGAATAAAGAAGAAGAATAAAGCAGAGAATAAAGTAAGAGGATAAAGTAGGAAAAAAGGAAGGATAGCAGTTCGACATGCTAAAAGCAGAAAGACGCACAAAAGAAGAAAGACCAGTTGTCGAGAAGGAAAAATCAGCATGCAGACGTAAAATCAGGGAAAGCAAGCCCGAAAAGCAAGTCAACATGAGTTGTCATGAGTCAGAAAAATAAGTAATTGGGTTTTTGGGATAAGAAAAGAAGGGTTTTAAGCCCTAGATTTTATGTATAAATATGTAATGGGTTTAGAAGATAAGGGTTCCAATCTGTTGAGAGTTCATGTTCAATAAGGAGAATGATAGAATAGGTTGAGAAGGAGAGAGTCTATGTACGAGTATTAGGGAGAAGTTGTAGAGAGAGAGGCTTACATTGCAGAGCGGCTAGGAAAGATGGAGAAAGAGATAGCATGATATATATATTGTAAGTGTGGTGTGCAAGCCTAATACGATTACAAAAATAATAATAAAGAAGTTAGTTTTTGTAGGCATAGCCCAAAGTTGGGTGAACCACGTTAATTATTGTGTCTACTTGTCTCTCTATGTGATTAATTATGACTATCTCTATATGCATGTTAGACTAGATTTGTTTTGCATAGTAGTTATGAATGTTATAGTAATTGGTTTATGTTATAGTCTGCGGTATAATGGTATTATCTAACGAAATTCACTAAGTAACCAGGGAAGAACAAATATAGAATAATGTGCACAAAACAATTAAGTAAGAATGAATAAGATGATCGCCTCCCATCCCCTCACTACTGCAGAAACGCAGTTCATGCAACCCTAATATATGACTCGGGTGAGACTTCACTTGCATTCAGGTGATGCCGAAAGGGCCAATTTTTGAAGGGTTTTGTTGGTTAAAGTAACTTGAACCTAGGGTCTTATAATCGCGCGCCAACAAATAGTTCTGTTGTCAGGACCCATAATCTATGATTAAGGGAATGCTTTTGAGTCTGACTAAGAAAGAGATCTCGGAATGGCTAGAAGGGAAGGAACAATAATTTTCTCGAAAAGAGAATAGAAACCCTTGGATGAGCGATGAGAAATTGATGCAAAAGTATGTGTACACATAACTGCATGAGATTTTCTTTGGTGAATTTCTAATTATTTTGACTGAGTGGTTAGAAATATTAGTGGAGAATACTATAAGGTACCAAACCACAACGCTGAGGAAATGTACTCCCGAGTTGGTAAGGCAGTTGAATTATATAAGCAAAAAAAATTATCGCACAATTGATTTATGGTTAGACAATATATTGGGAGGGTATATTACAGAATTTGCAGTAGAGTGTACCCAGTCATACAGTTTTGCAGAAAGGGATTTCTTCAAAGGTCCGCGTGGAAGGTTTATGAAATTTATGGGTACGTGGATAAAGATGTTACTGTGTGACAAGTGTGTGATGACAATGGACTCTGATTGAAGGGGATTTGCACACATAGGGGAATCAGGGGATGACAAGAGGATAGTCTAAAGGTAGGAAAGAAAGAAGGAAGAAATGAGGGAATGGAATGATTGAGGATGAAGAGAACTAAAGAGGTTGTATCGGAAGAAGAAAACGAGTTTGAAGTATTGTGTAGTGGAAGAAGGTAGAAGAGGTGAAAGACTGGGGTCGATAAAGGAGAGTCACATAGTGATACTGAGTGGAGAGGACCTTGCACAATAGTCCATATCGTAGAGATACCACACATAAAAGGAGAAGAAGAGGAGTTCTAGTCTAGTATTATAATAGAAGACTTGTTAAGCCCTACATAGACTGGATCATGTGTCGAATCCATGACCCCATGTGCGTCATCAAATTCTGAGGTAATTGTTGAAGACTTATCAAAAGAACTTGTAGTTAGTGGGGGAAATCGGAATAGTAATAGTCAAAACAGTAGAGACAGCACGATGACTCAAATTCATCCAACATCACCAAGGGGGGGTGCTACATAGAACAACATGGTGGGGATAGAAAACACCTTGAGATTTCCTAAGTTCCAAGGAGTTGGATCAGAGGACCCATAACAACATCTATTTGTCTGCGAGACAATTTGGGTTGCAAATAATGTCCAGGATGAGGTCGTAAATATTGCACAGTTGGAAACAACATTTAGAGGCCATGTGTTAGTCTTGTATATGAAGTTACAAAGTACCATGCCTACAGGACAAGCCAAGACTTTGGAATAAATTAGACAAGAATTTTTGAAAGAGTTCAAGAATCCAAAGTCTAAGTCACAGTACATTATAGAATTAAAGGAAATCAAACAGGTACAGACTGAATCAGTTTGGGATTATGACCAATGTTGTAAGGATGTGATGGGTATACTAACATTCCAAATCCCTTATCAACAACATCAAGAATGGTTTATTGCATAACTTCTACCACACATCCGCGGGCCATTGATTCAGTAGAAGGTTGCATCGCAACTTGAAGCTTTAGAGATTGCAATGAAATTATAAGCATCCCCTATAGGAGATAGTGGAGGGATGGCGAAAGTCCAGACACTATTAGATGCCTTAATAATTCAATTGGCATAACTCACAAAAGGAAAGGAGAAACGATACCAAGTCTAGTATACCAAGTGTAGGACTGAAGGCCACCACAAGGACGAATGCCCAACATTCACGCAGTATTTGGCAACTAGAGCACCGAATCCATTACCTAGACAGGGATATTGTGAAATATGTAATAAATGGGGACACCATTCGACTGAGTGTCCATTACTGCAAATGTATCATAGTATGCCAAGGAACTTATTTGGAAACTTATGCAAGTCAGTCGGACATGAAGAGAAGGATTTTTGCACGTTTGATTTGATGAGGGAGTGCACTTCATATATGTACAAGATTCAGGAGGAGAATGTTGCGATAGAAGGAGGTTGTGCAAAATATAATAATCCGAGAGGATTTAATCTAGGAAACAGAGGGAATTTTGGTAGAGGTTGAGGCAGAGGAAATTTTGGCAGAGGTAGAGGACTGATAATATGTTACAATTGTAATCAACCAGGACACTTATCTTGCAACTACCTGAATCTGTGTACAACTTGCACATATTTTAAAGAACTGGATCATGTGATTGAATATTGTCCTCATATACTTGTGAAATGGTAGGAAAGAGGGAATCAGAACCAAAATCCAAATCAGAATGTACAAAAAATATCAGCCGAAAAAAGTAATGAAGGACCTACAATAGCAATTCTTACACACTAAGGAAATAGAACAGGGACTGATGTGATGAGTGGAAGAAAGGAGGATGAGCAATGGGTAAGGAAATCAGTAGGACCTATGCCAACCTTTGACCCTTATCAAGAAAATGAGATGTATCAGAGGGAAAGAAAAGAGATACTAGGATTGGATTGGGTATCATCAACATCATTTGTGCCTCATGTCTATGATCGTATGATGCCAAAGAAGTCACTTGGGAAGGTAAGTACTCTAAGATAATTTTTGAGAAGCTGTGTATAGTTAATGAAAGATGAAACTATGTTGAATGCATTATATGAAATGATTTATCATTGCACACAAGAAAGGGAAACTCCTATCACACTGAGGATAGTGAATCAAGTACTGCGCAGAAAGAGGACCAATGTAGAATTCATATTAAGTGTGTAGAATAGGGAATATGATTTGGATAATGTTATTTTAGACTTGGGATATGATGTGAATGTATTACCAAAGAAGACTTGGGAGATGATGGGGAAAACCAAGTTAATTTGGTCTCATGTTCAGTTAAGGCTCACAAATCAACACAAGATAATACCAATTGGTCGATTGATAGGAGTACCTGTGAATATAGATGGAGTGTGTAGTGTAGCAGACTTTGAAGTCATTGAGATCGTGGATGATAGTAAACCATATCCAAAACTGATGGGACTTGAATGATAATTTGATACTATGGAGATCATTAATATGAAGAGGAGAGAAATGATATTTGAAGTAGTAGACTTGAAGGTTACTACACCATTGGATCCAACAGAAGGAAAGAGGTACATAGAGACAGTAGGAGGGAACAACATTGACAACTTGTATAAAATTATTGCATGGATGGATGATTATTTTAACCCCACTACAGATGGTGCATTAATTTGGAGAAGTATTAGTTCATGTGCATCAGATTTAGAGGAAGGTTTGGAACATTGGCAACAGAGGATGCATGAAGTATCAACTAGACGATGTGCATGCATAACTTGATCATTGCGCTGGATTGGAACAGAGCTATGTGATCCTCCTAGGTATGATGGATTGAGAGAGACTAGTTTGTTTCTAAATTAATTTGAGTCACAGGTGCCCAAACAACAAAGGTGGAAAGCACTAGATGTTGTCCTAAAATCTACTCCAGTTAGATGGTGGGTTGCACACAAAGAGGGGATGGAAGACTAGTCACAGTGCCAAAGACTAATGCAAGTGAGATTTGGTACCAAGGTGGAGAGTATTTCGAAGAAGTATATAGGGGAAAGTGATCCAACGGGTCATGTTGATCAGTGCAGAACCTTATGGAGTTTAGTACCGAAGAAATAATGGATGCACAAATGTATACATACACTAGATACAATTCTGAAGAACTGGCATCTGGAGATGGAAGTGCGCAAAGAAACATCAAGATGGGACAATATGGTTCAAAGGTTCAAGGTAAATTTTATCATTTGAACATGAATCTCCACTAATAGATGCAGTGGTGCAGGCTATTTGTACAAATATCTTCTCAAACAAAGAGTCGATGGAGGTGGTACCTGTTTGTAGTGCGCACAAGGCTTTGATGACTATTCATAAATTATTGAAGTGTTAAAATGTCAAAAAGGAAGAACATGATGACGAATATCCTAGGAATGTGAAAATACTTGAAACCAAGGGGGAAAGGGAAGTAGAAGGGCCATAGCTTGAGTTTGTTGTGTACACACATCCAATAAAGACACAAAAGGTAAACATTAGGATGATGGAGAATCCAAAGTTTGCACAAATAGGTGATTAATGGAGTGATGAAATAGTAGATAAGATTGCATATTTACTAAGGATCTATTCCCAACTACATTCTCATAAATGAAAGGGATAGTTGGGGAATTAGGAAAGATGAATATCCCTTTGAAACCAAGTGCTAAACCAGTGTGACAGAGACCTTATAGGTTAAATCTGAAATACAAAGAGAAGGTGAAAGAAGAAATAGACAGGATGTTGGATGCAAGGATCATTGAACCAATGGTAGAATCAGAGTGGATAAATCAAATGGTAGTGCACGACAAAAAAATAGGAGGAATAAGGATTTGTGTGGATCTAAAGAATCTAAATGATGCATGTTTACATGATCCATTTCCCACACCATTCACAGATGAGGTACTAGAGAATGTAGGAGGGCAAGAGACTCATTCTTTCACAGAGGTATTATTAGGGTACCAACAGATCAAAATTGTGTAGGAAGACATGTATAAAACTACTTTTGCGATGGAGTGGGGAAGTTATTAGTACAGAGTGATGCCCTTTGGACTGAAGAATTCCTCTGTAGGATTTTCAAGAGTTGTGGTTGCATCTTTTAAGAAATTTATTCATAAGTTCCTTGAAGTATAATTAGATGATTGGACTTTTCTTAGTCTACTGAAATATCACATAGAAGTGCTTAGGTTAATGTTGGATAGGTGTAGACAATTCAAGATTTTTTTGAATTTGAAGAAGTGTATTTTTTGCGCACCATTTGGAATTTTATTGGGCCATGTGGTCTGCAAACAAAGATTACTAGTGGATCCAGCCAAGATTGTCATAATTCTGGATTTACAACCACCTATATCAATCAAACAACTATGGGAAACTCTGGGTCACAAAGGATATTACATGAATTTTATCAAAGGTTATGCACAGATTACAACACCTATGGAAAATTTGTTGAAGAAGGAAGCGAAGTTCCAATGGAATGAAGACTATCAAAAGGTTTTGAACACCTTAAAACATAAATTAGCCACCACACCAATTTTTATCTTTCAATATTGGAACAAGGAGTTCCATGTTCATGTACATGCATCATCCATAGCTTTGGGCGCAGTGCTATATCAACTAAGGGGAAGGAGACATAGATCACCCCTTTTTTTTTTGCACGTAGGAAGTTGTCTAGAACAGAGAAGAATTACACCACTACAGAACGAGAAGGATTGGAAATGGTATATGCGTTGTATAGGTTTAGACATTATTTATTGGGGTCTCATTTTAAGATGTATATAGACCATTCTACACTAAAATACTTGGTGAACAAGCCAGTGTTGGGGGGGAGAATATGTATATGGTTACTATTGTTTCAGGAATATGATTTTGAGGTTGTTGTGAAACCAGGGAAGTTAAATGTAAGACCTGATCGCTTATCACACATATTATCAGGGGAAGATGCAGGGAATTTAGATGACAACTTAACAGATGCACAACTATTTGCAGTTAAAATGGTGGATGACTACTTCGTAGACATCGTGCAGTTTCTAAGTACAGGAATGGTCCCGTTAGACATGACAGTTGCACAGAAGAACAACTAGTGGTTAAAGCAATAGATTATCAGTTGATTGCAAGGAATTTATACAAGTTGGGTGCAGATGGAATATTAAGACTATATGTGTTGGAACATGAAAGGCCCATGATACTCACAAAAGTGCACAAAGGGATTGCAAGAGGACACTACATAGGTAAAGCGACTGTATAGAAGATTTTGTGCGCAGGGTTCTCGTGGCCCACACTTCATAAAGATGTTAAAGAATACTATTAGGAATGCAATGTTTGTCAAAGGGTGGGAAATCCATCTAAGAGGGATGAGATTCCTTTGTATCCACAAGTTACATTGCAATCATTTTATAAATGGGCAATAGACTTTGTTGGACCAATCAACCCATCAGAAAGAAGATCAGGGGAAAGGTACATAATCACTGTGATGGATTATTTGACTAGATGAGCAGAAGCAACAACAATCATAAACTGCACCACAGAGACTACTGTGTGATTTCTATTTGAAAATATAATCACATTATTTGGATGTCCATGCACATTACTTAGTGATCAAGGAACACACTTCTTGAATAAAAAAATTGCAACATTAACTGAGGAATTTCAAGTCCATCATTAGAATAGTACATCATAACACCCTCAGGGTAATGGGACAGTAGAAGCTTTTAATAAAATTTTGGAGAAATCTTTGACAAATATCTGCAACGTAGGGAGAGATGATTGGGACGTAAGGATTCCTACAATTTAATGGGCCTACATGAATACAAGAAAAAAATTGACAGGGCAGACACCTTTTAGGTTGGTCTATGGGAAAGAAGCAGTGATGTCGATGGAGTTTATTCTACCTAGCATGTGTGTCGTAGCAATTATGGGTCATTTGGACTCTAATGCAGTAGAGGAGATATTGTCACAGTTAGTACAGCTTGAGGAAGATTGGTTTGTCGCAGGCTTCCACCAGTAAGTTCAGAAGGCAAGAGAGAAGGCATGGCATGATAGACATATTAAACAAAAAAAGTTTCAAGTGGGGGACTTAATATTAATCTATGATAGTAAGTTTATGCAACATCTAAGAAAGTTTTGAATGCAATGGTTAGGACCCTATGTGATTCATCATGTGACGAAGGCAGGTGTTGCATAGTTGTAAAATTTGAATGGAGAAGTCCTTGGAGGCATGGTGAATGAGAGTTGGTTGAAAATCTATAGAGACGGTAAAACTTCTACGCAGTAATATGAACTGCGTCAGAACACATGTATCATAGTAATTGTACTATAGTAGGGAGATAAAATACATAAAACCAAAAAAAAAAGTAGAAAAGAAAGAAGAACAAACAAAAATTCAGAAAACAAGTAGAAATACAATGGTAGACAGTAAGAAGTATCGCATAGAAAAAGGACGTATCACATAGAGAAAGGATGTATCGTGTAGAGAAAGGACATACGCATAGATAACAAAAACAATGCAAATCCAATTAAGTGTGCGCAAAAGTATAGCACGGGAAAATACTATTAAGGGAATTAAAGCACAGAAACAATAGTTAAAAATACATAAATAACAAAACGTATTGGAGACGTGTAATCATAAATAGAAGGCGTCGTCGAGGATCAGGACAGACTGGAAAATCCAAGGAAAAATCCAATGGAGGAGTGGCATTAATGCCACAGTAAGGAAAGTATTAATGGAATATTATGATCATTTTCGACATTTACATTGGGTGAGAAATCAAGTATGCAATTGTCGAAGGATGATAAAAGCACCAAAGGGCCCGACAGAGAAGGTTATTTGCAATTACTCAGGGTTGTGAGCATACAAAGTGAACCAGAGCTAACTTAGAGATGAACTATAGCTGCACTAGAGCCAACATAGAGAAAGAAAAGAAACCTATCGCTCAGAACAATGGCACCACCAAAAGTTGGAGCACCAGGAGTAGCAACACGCAGACAACTGAAAATACCACTAGTTGCACCAATGTTCAAGGAAACACACGGAGCTTCGGCTTCACAAACAAGTTTTCACAGGGACTATATACCACCACTAAAAGGCAATGCACCTCAAGTTAAAGTACCTACAGATGGAAAATACCCACTAGCCACACACGAAATCTCATCTAGTGTAATTTTTGAAGGGGATATGCTAAGCAAGATTGTTTACCTGAATTTTTCAGATCATAATATCACGGATGAAAAAACGTTTCCTGAGTTGGAAAGGGAAAATTATTTGTGTGCCAAAATTGTACCAGGAACAGGAGCAATATTTCTTGAACCGTAGACGTGGGAAACAAGACTTGAGAGGTTAGGGATATTAAACCTACTGTAGATTCCCCACTTTAGACACAGCATGGAAATAAACACTTGTGTCAAGTTATTACTCAGTTGTGTTCGTGGAGGAACATTGTGGCTTGAACCACCTGTGTTGATTGATACCCAAATAATTGCGCAGATCGTGGGTTTTCCCAAAGCAACAGAGGATCCGGCCACATTCTTCACCAACAAAGAAGGGGAGAAAGCATTAGCATAGTCTATGAAGGATAATTTTAACACATTCATAGGAAAGAGGGGGTTGAATGTCGGGAACATTTGCGACAAAGTTGTGCATTTTTGGATGTAGGTGTTGGCCTACAAATTGTTGAGGAAATGTCAAAAGGATGAAATGTCAACTATAGTAATTGGAGTCATGGAAAAATGCGTAGAGGGGATCCAAATGAATTGGGCCACATTTTTGGTGAATATTTCTTTTACAAACTGCGTAGACGCCCTGGAGAAAGACATGGAGTTTCATTATGCTTGGATTCTTATTTTGATTGAACTAGTAGGATGGCAGGAACATGGTTATTACCAATGTATGAGAACAACCAGAAAAAGTAATGCAGCTACGCAGTATGCTAACTTATGACATACAACAAACAAAAGGAGACAAACAAATAACAATAGTACATTCTATAGACTATGTCTACTTTGACACGATTAGGTACATCATAGAACATACATCGCGCATCACATCCTAGATAGTAGAAACATACTAGGATATTGCATGATTCAAAGTAGGGATCCACCATATGTATATTCAAGCAAAATGGGAACCTACCCACTAGTAGCTACCAAACAGCTACAAATTAAAAACAGATGATGTATGCTTGATCACTAATGATTGGGAAGATGAGTGGAAAATCCCACCAGAACAAATGTACTACCCAGAAGAGGAAGAACAACAGGACACGGATGAACAAGAACTAGATGAGGGGTAGGTAAATGACTAGAACAATGGTGCAGGAAATACTCCAGGACCATCAACAGAAGTAACGCATCGAACAGTCCCCACAACAGGAGTAAAACAAAAAGACAAGGGGAAGGGTTGAACATGAGGTGCACACAAAAATACAAAAGCACATAGGGAACTGCTTGTCTATAATCTGACAGACGGTGACATGGACCAAATTGGATACCAAGTACAGGATGTCATAGATGAGGCCATTGAGGAAGCAACAAAGAAACAAGAAGAATTGCGTCAGCAAGTGCAAGAATAGTTAACACAATTGCAGTAGCTCTTGGAAGCAGCTAGAATAACACTAGAGAAAGGCTCGGTTGCAGGACTGTCCATGATTCTGGTTGAAGAAGCACAGACTACCAATCCATTCCCGAACAAATTAGCAATTGGGCAAAAAATGTTAGAAACAGAGACAGATGCAGTCGAGTTCCCAAAGCTAGAAATGTAAGAACAAATGAAAACACTAAGTCACCTGAACATACTAGTGTCACGGATGCCTATACACACACTACAAAGCTTGCAAGTAGGTATTTTACATGAGATAAGGCTCTACGCAGATGAAGCAAATAGAGAAATGACCAAAGTCATGGATGTAAGGGATCAAATGCAGCAAAAATATACAATGACATTGCAGGAAAAGAGCAAAGTGGAAGAAAAAGTGGAAAGAGAAATGAAGGAGAAGAATGAGGCCGAGGAAAGGGCCGAGAAATAAACAAAGGAAAAGGTTGAGGCCGATAAAATGGCACAACGCATACAAACGGTCGTGAAAAATTTGTATAAGGAGATCCCTGAAGTACCAATAGTAGTAGAGGCTACCATGGAATAACAACTCTTGAGAATCGGTGAAGTCATCAAAGGATTCTACACGAGGATTGAGGACTTGCAATTGTGCAGTACAATGGGAACACCACTGAATTAAAGAGAACAAAGAGAGAGAACAATGATGCCAATAGTAGAAAACATTAAGAAGTTGGAGGAGGAATGTGCAAATCTCTGCAAGGAAAGTGTGCAAATCTGGACAGACCTAGTAGAAGACCAAAAAATGAAGGCAATGGAAGCCAAATTGAGGGATGTGCAGGAAAAGGCACAGAAAGCTTCAGAGAGCATAAACACCCTTCCACCAGTTGAACGAATGATGGCCATTTTGGAACAAAGGCATTCATACAAGGAAATTGAAAAGATGTGGTAACAGTAGAATATCCTTCAACAACGATTAGGACCGATTCAAGAAGAATCACTAAAGATGACAGGAGAACTGGAAACTGTGCAGGGAAAAATGAAGCAAGTGGCACACGACACATAAGATAATCTCACAACTCTAACTGCACATAGTGTAGAAGAATTTTTTGGAACGAAGGAATAAATAATAAAGGAATTTGTGATAGTAAAGGACGCCTCCCAAAAGTTCATAGAGGCATGGAGGAGGGTGAAACAGGCCTGAGTGGCTCGGGACAAGCAACAAGTGAGTGTTGGGGGCCTATTGGATAGGCATTGTGGAAACAATATTCATGAAAATCCTAAGTATGTAGGATACACACAGCATAAGAACAAACAAGACAAGGCAGGAGCATATTGCGCAGTTGAGGTACATTCAGGAGTGCAGCGTGCAATAAGAGAGTAAAGCAGAGAATAAAGTGGGCTGAAATGAAGGATAGAAGTTCGACATGCTACAAGCAGAAAGAGGCGCAAAATCAGGAAGACCAGTTGTCAAGAAGGCAAAAGAAACATGTAGGCATAAAAGCAAGGAAAGCAAGCCTGAACAACGAGTTAACACGAGTTGTCATGAGTCAGAAAAAAATGTAATTGGGTTTTTGGGATAACAAAAGTAGGGTGTTAAGCCCTATATTTTATGTATAAATATGTAATGGGTTGGAAAGATAGGGGTTCCAATCTGTCGAGATTTCATGTTCGGTAAGGAGAGTGATATAATAGGTTGAGAAGGAGAGAGTCTATGTCTGAGTATTATGGAGAAGTTATAGAGAGAGAGGCTTGCACTACAGAGTGGCTAGGCAAGATGGAGAAAGAGATAGCATGATATCTCTATTGTAAACGCGGTGCGCAAGCCTGGGATGATTACATAAACAGTAATAAAGAAGCCAGACGTTGTGGATGTAGCTCAAATTTGGGTGAACCACGTTAATCAATGTGTCTACTTGTCTCTCTATGTGATTAATTATGATTGTCTCTATATGAATGTTATACTAGATCTATTTTACGCAGTAGTTATGAATGTTACAGTAATTGGTTTATGTTACAGTTTGCATTATAACGATAATATCTAACAAAATTCACTAAGTAACGAGGGAAGAACAAATACAAAATAATGCGCATAGAATAGTTAAGTAATAATAAATAAGACGATTGCCTCCCATCCCCTCACTACTGCAGAAACTCGATTCGTACAACCCCAATAGATGCCTCGGGTGAGACTTCACTTGCATATGGGTGATGCCGAAAGGGCTAGTGTCTGAAGGTTTTTTTTGGTTAAAGTAACTTGAACCCGAGATCTTATAATCACGCGCCAACACCTCTCAATTTAGTTGGAGGATATTAGTATTGTGAGCATATATCTAGGGTCAGTCATGGATTTGTTGCTATTTTATTGATGGATTTGTTGATCTATATATCTATAAATAAGCAACTACTCGATATGTAATTGTGGTTGGAAGTTTCCTTCAAGATTTGGAATAAAAAAAAATTATCTTGTTCAAGCTTTGTGGAATGGTCATGTCTCTTTGTTGATGTGAGGTGAATTGTTCTTGGTTCTTTATTGGAGCTAATGTTGTATATTTGTGGATGCCAAAGTCGACTCAAGAGCCATAGAGGAGCAAGATTGCTACACTGGAAGAGGTTACATGTGATAGAATTACTCCTTAACTCCCTTGTTTCATTTGTCTTAAAGATGAAAAAAAAATATTTTGATATGAAATTAATTATTTTGTTTTTTAGAATCTTTAAGCAAAGGCCACCCTTAGTGTTGTTTTGAAAGTGGATCTTTCATAGACCCTTTACTCCTTCAAATATATGACCTAGGTTGCCAAATTAGCATTGTTGTTGTTATACATATTTCATTGTCAACAACCCCCTAATCTCTCTTAAGAATAACCCTCTAAAGAGACTAACTTGACCCCATAAGCCCAAACAATTCAAGGCATTGATTTTCCCTTCCAACCAACCACAAAATACAAAAAAAAAAAATCATCTTGTGTTTCTGTTTTAGCAATATGAAATTTACAACATTAAATAACATAAAAACAGATTGCATTTAGGAGTCATTTGCACATAAAGTTCAGATCTTGAGTTTGGCTCATTGATCATAAAAAAAATCTCAATTTTCTAGTATTAAAATCCTAATCAATTTGTTAATTTTAGCCTTCATTCATTGTTGTTTTATATTTCTAAAAGGGGCATTTAAAAAATCTGATCTGAGTCTGAAATTACAATAAGTAACTTCATTAAAACATATTGTAGAATTGAAATGTAGTTTCTTGAAGCAAATTTGTGGTATTTTAGTGCATGAACCTAGTTCGAATTGCATTTTTGGCCTTATTTTGTTGTTGATTTATAAATCTGAAAAATGCTTATAAAAATATGATTTAAATGTGAAAATTAAATTTCCTAATAAAAATTAAAGCTACTCTCTCTTTTCTTTTCAAAACCTACAATGTTTTGAGCCTAGCTTGTTTAGGGAATCCCCCCCTTGACTAGAACCTACTTAGTCTAAAAAGAGAAATACAATACTATTGAGGTGACAGAGGGTAGTTTGTCTAAGTTGCCCTTAGGGTTTCACAACTTGTGATTAGGGGACTTTTACACCAAGTGAAAACCTAGGAGATAACACTCTCCATAAGGGTTAGTATCTAAAGTGAACAATTAATATGATAGTTTAAAGGATCAAGGCTTAGAACCCAAAATTACAATCAAAAGACAAAGGCCCCGAGAGCAAGAACAACGAAGTGGATCCAATATGAAACAAATGGAGCTCATGTTCTAATCTCAAGGAGACCAATTTATAGAAGCAAGTTAGTTGTGGAAGTAATTACAGGAATTAATGTTTTAATTATATTTCCCTATGTTTGGAAGAAAGATGATAATTCTCTCATTGGATTATAGTTTCTGAAGAGATGTATTTCTTCCATTTTCAGTTCTATGACAATTTAGACCATTTAATCTTTAAATTGCTTAACAACCTAAGTTTTTTAATTTATTAGGGTATTTTAAACAAACAAAAGATAGGATTACATTACTTGTCGAGAATAATTAGGGATTTACCCTAGTATGTAGGGAATCTGCTTGCCTCCTCCATAACCTTGGTTTTTCTCTAGAAACTCTTCACAATCAACATGTAGGCATTCAATGTAGGGTTTATTTGTTGGAATAAATGGAAATAGCTTCAACGCAACTTATTGAATTCCCTCCCACAACCTTTGCAAGATAGACTCTTGTTCCAACTCATTGAAGGAAGCACAATTCTCTTAGATCGACAATTATTCAAAAATTGTAGTTTTTAAGGGGGTTGTTAGTCCTTAGAAAGAGGCATATTTATCCCTATGATAGGTTGGATATACTCCATCATCAACATGTATGGGTCACTCATTTTTTATTCATAAGGAACCATACCCTTCATTTCCTCTCCATCCCTCAAATATATTTGTATTGGATGTGTGTGGTCTCTCCTAGTGTGGGGTGGGATATTTGTAGAGAAATCCCTAAATATTCATTCTCGTTAGGCTCAAACCTTTGTGGTTAACACCAAAGAAGTGTATTTCAACTCCCGTGGTCATTTTTTTTATTCAACATTTTTTTTTGAAAACTTGTCGATCTTCACCCTTGATTTCTAGATCATGAGAGACCTTTATTTAGGAGGGTGCTACTATCCATCCTTGCACAAAGGGTTTTTTCATTGTGAAATTTCTATTGTACAAGATAGATAAGAGGTTATTTACAAATGTGTTGGGAACATATTCATAAGTTTTTGATCTACCATATCCCATAATGAACATATTATTCATGTAGCCTTGGCATCGATCATTTGAACCCTTCTTAGAGGTTTTATACTCCATTCCAATTTGGGTAAGGAGTTTGAACCTCCATCTAGATTTTTGTAACGAATAATCCCTTCAGGTAATTGGTGGGTGTATTAGAAGGTTTATTTCGATCTCATTAGAATCTACTTGTGACCATTTTTTAACCTTCATAAGGATTCTTGTGTAGGTGAATCTAAGCCTCGATCTCAAAGAGGAAATCCTCTTGGATGATAATGGAGTAGTTTGGAAATAAAATTTGGACTAAAAAAAGTTGCTTTTGGGTGGACATCTTTTTTGAGACTAATCACCTTGTCTCATCCTATCCTAGATGGGTTTTTGAGGCTACCTTTTTAAGGGAAACAATCCAAAAGAAAAAGAAGAAATGCAAGCCCACTTGGTGTAATGTTGCAAATTTACGATGTCATATGGTTGGTTCAAAGTCTTTAGATAAAGTTAAGGGGATGGCATAGTTGGAAGCTCCCCATCTAAAAATAATTTAAATCCAATCAAGGAGTTTCAACTTCTACAAAATAAATATCATTGTAATTAGCTAGATGATAATAAAAATCTTGACGGTGCATTCCAATTATCTAATGAAAGTATTGAAGTGAAGAAAGGAGGAAAAATAAGGGATAACTTGAAGAAAGATGCAATTTTGTTTCATAAGTTTTTTCCTTTGGAGATCATATGCCCAGATCATATGCCCTTCCTTGATATGATGTATCTCTCCTACTCATTAAAAGGAAAAGGCAAGGATGATAACTCTTAAAAATTATGTGACTTTGGGTCTTTAAAAGATCTCAAATCGAGCAAGTTGTATTAATTAATGTAGTTGAAGTTTGAAATTTAGATAAATGTATAGCATAAATTCAAGCTATATTAATTAATGTAGTTGAAGTTTGATAAATGTGTAGCATAAATTAAAAGAAAACCCTATAAAGTTTCTATTGATAAAATGGGTATATGGGTAGTCATGACCAATGTATCTATTTGTGTATTATAAATAAACCTCTCATGTTTCTATTTTTTAATTGTTTCTTAAAATAATATATTAAAAATTTACACATGTGCATGGTTACATCTCTTGTTTAATAGGGTCTTTGAGTTTGACTTACAATTTTACAAAATTAGGATTTTATCACCTAAATACTTTACACACAACAATTTGCATAATAGTATTCAACATACTTTATTTGATCAACACATGTGATATTACATTCCCTCCCTCTTAAAAAGAGCATAAACCTAAACCCGAATTTATGCTAATTAAACAAAAAAAGTATTATTATAATACAACATTGTCAAAGTTTCACATTACTTTGTTGACTTTGTAATTCTTCCACTAGACCTTGAATTGCTAGAGGGCTCAATTCTGCAACAATCTGGTCTTCTTATTAAGGATATAAGTAAGCTTGGTGTGGAATTATCTCCTAGTTCTAGTGAAATCATGGATCAATAAAGAATAAATAATGTAGATATATAGGATTATGCACACATATTTTAAGTAGAGAAACATATCATACATGCGCTTTAACACTAAGTGGTGATACAAGCTTATATGTAATTAAATGAACTCTATAAAATATCAAATGTTTTGCATTATTTATAGTCCAACTTGTTGCAACTTCTTAATTTTAGTGATTTCATATTTGGATTATCCAATAAGAAGGCATGATCCTAAACTTCAAATGTTTCTTTGTTTTATGAGTATAAACACAATTCTTTTTTTATGGTCTTGGCCTTTTTCAAAGCCTCTTATTTTCGAAACTCACCACACTTTCTTTGATAACTTTGGTCCAAGAGGTTTTTCCATCCAAATTGTTCCACCCTAAGGGAATGTTACATTCCTTACATATTGTCTTGGATTAATTCATGCCAAATGATGTGAAAAAATTATTCTTGTAAGCATGCCAAACTAAACTAAGACACTTTTGCTAAAGTGGATTTTGTTTTGTCAAATACATCTACAATATATCTTTATTTAATTGATTAACCCATCAATTTGAAAATGGTAGATTATAATAAAATTCAATATAGTGTTTATTGTTTGAAATAAGATCTACCAAAACTTGGAAGCAAATTTAGTATCTAGGTTTGTCCAGTTGTGATTCTTCATTTTAACACTAATTTATTTATGAATGAGGCTAGGTGAAAGTCTTTGGTGGCTTTGATAGAGTAAGTACCCCTCAATTGTGAATCTTATCCAAAGGTATCCTAATTGTAAAGCATATAATGTATGGAGATTCATACCCTCTCGAATTGCTTTTGAAAAAAAAAAACTTTGATATTATTTTTATAGGGGTACTACATCATGTAATTTTATAGATTTTTTTAAAACAATTAGCAACATTTAAAACTTTATGGACAATATGAATTGATGTGAAGATGGTTGTTATGAAATTTATATACATAATGACTATAGTGAATTCATGCTTCCTAATGCAATCGTAATGAACATAAATAAACATAAAAACATAATAATCAAACACTAAGTATAAATTAGAATTAATAAATCCTTAATAATATAGGTAACATTATGAAAAAGTTTATACCTATTTAGAATCAATATAACATAAATAACTTATCCATGTAGTTTGAGAGTCACAACTATAAACTGGATTAAAGATCAAATCAACAACCTACTTAGAAACACAAGATGAGAAGCTTCGTCGAAAAATCCTATCAACAAACAATTCTAATGAGAATTGACTTAGGATAAATCAATCAATATGTAATGCAACAATATTGATTACAACTTTGACAATCTTATTGTTGGGTTTCTTCAATTACTTAAAAGACAAATGTTTTTAAGGAAAGGTGAATTGTAATGAACCTAAATAAATTTAAAACATAATAATTAAATAATAAGTATAAAGTAGAATTAATAAAAAAACCTATATTAAATAATATAGGTAATATTATGTGAAAGTGCCTATCTATTTATTTACCCCTCAACACTCCCTAGACCTTGGGGACTACGGAGCACCTGTTTATTTTCGTTTCGTTAATCTTTATCTTACCTATCCAATGTAGATTAAGCTCGTGAGATGATTGTCATTATTATTGCAACTTGATTTCTTATGATTTCTCTCCTTTTTTTTCTAAATGTTTGAGTACCGTGAGAATGATGATCGAATGATTTCCCTTCAATGATAGATCTTTTACCAAGTCCTCATAAGCATGATTTTGAGATGGACTTTTGGTTGGTTGGCTCTTTCAAATTATTTCTTTTCTTTTTAGTGGGTCGTGATTGAGAAACCATTGGGTTTGAAGATTTAGTATAGACATAATGTGCTAGAGGTATTGGTTCTCAAGATGCCATTATGGGAGTTGATCCTAGCCTCTTTTGTGATAAAGGTTATGGGAGTTGATCATAGCCTCTTTTGTGATTAAGGTTTTATGTGGGTGCTCATCATGGAGAAGCATGGTGTGAGATTAATTAGTTTCACTAATAAAAATGCATCCCATATTCACCAAATTTTAACACATTGTTTATTGGATCATATGAAATGATGTTTGTGCAATGTCTTAAAGTATTGGCTAGATTAATCAATTGTTTAATTAGTTTTTTTAATTTTATTGTAATGCATTTATTTTGGTTTTTTAACAAGATTTATTGACAAGAATTGAATGTTAATATTATGGAAGGTTAAGTGGTAAAAGAAGATGGCATATGATTTTTTTTTAGACCATAGGTAATTTATGTCGTTAAATGAAACATTGTTGCTCAAAATTAAGTGCACATTTTTGGTAAAACAGTTTTTAGTTTACCAATCCTTTATAGAGAAAATGAAGGGAACTTGAGATGTCTAATAGTATCATAGCTTGATAACTTTCTTGTTATGATGCATAATATAGTTTAAACATGTATATCTTCACTCAACCTTGCAATGGAATTTTGTGGCACAATATATTTTTTTAACTAAATTTATTTTCATAACTTTTAATGAATTTATTTTTCATGAATATGCAGCAAGGTAGACCTTGCAATTAGTCAATTTATATGAAAATGAGTGTGACAAGTATGATCCCACACTCCAATGTTTCCCACATATTATCTAGTGTTTCATTTTGACCCTGCATAAGTTGGAAAATTCAAGAAGAGGTAAAATGCAATGGTAAAAGAGTTGCAGTGATTGCATGAAACATTAAGTGACATGTTTTATCATGGAGACCCTATTGGACCCTACTGAGACTTTAAAAGTGCACTAAGAGGAAAAATGCATGGTTAATGGAGTTGCAATGACTAATCAGAGAATCAAAATGCATGAGCAATGGAGTTGCAATGACTACTCAGAGAATCAATGAGTACAATTTGGCTTTAGAGGCTCCAGTAAACCCCCTCAAGAGTTAAAAAAATCACTAACAAGGAAAAACACATGGGTAAGTGAGTTGCAATGACAAGGAACACTAGTGGGTGTGTTTTGGAATTAGAGACTTAATTGGACCCTATTGAGAGTTTAAAAAATTCACTAAGAAGAAAAAAACACGGGTAAGCGAGTTGCAATGTCAACGCAGAGCATGATTAGTGATGCATTTTTCTAATGGAATCTTCATTAGACCTCATCTAGAGTTAAAAATAATAAGAAGATAAAACACATCTATGGAGAGGTTGGTCGTAGTAGCACACCAAAGAGGTAGTGAGTGCATTTTACTCATTGAGACTCTATGTGACTCCGTAGAGAGTTCAAAAATGCATAAGGTGAAACACATATGTGGAGAGGTCGTAACAACACACCAGAGAGGCAGTGAGTGTGTTTTTCTCCTAGAGACTCTGTTGGACCCCACAAAGAGTTAGAAAACTGATCCATGTGGATATCGGTGGCCACCCACCTATTCCACTGACTCGAAATAAAGTTTTCCACTTTGGCTTTTTTTCCCTAGTTTTGTGGGTCCTAAACTTTCATGGTTGTTTTGAGGCCCTAAAAAACAATTGGGCGCGGTTGTAACACACCCAACCCCTAAATAGCCTTTCTATGGATGGGGCATCAATTTTTCCCTTTCCCTGGTTCATTTTTGGTCCCTTACTTAAGCAAAACCCTCTTAAAGAGCTTCCCCAAAACTTACATCTCTCACTAAGTGATTAAACCAGCTAGTGGGGTCCTCCTTGTGACCTCGGGCTGAAAACCGAGAGCTGACAACCTATGTTAGAAAAGGTTTTCGACACTTCGGAAATTCCCGAACTTCGGGGGTTCCAAAAGTGTTTTCGAATTCTCATATTGTCAAACAGCAAAGGGGATCAACGGTTCACATCCTCCGTTGAGATCTACGATTAAAAAGGGGGTTTTGATGATCTGTGCATAACACACCTTTTTCCAAATCTCCGAAGTCCCGAAATATCACCAGGTTCCCCTAGCCCTTCGGCGTTTGACGATTGGCTATCGTCGTTAGGATTTCAACCTCTGGCAATCGACGATTCTCATTGAACATTTATTTTCACCACCCTATTTCCAAACTCCCGAACTCACACCATGTGGCTTGGGTCCTTCGGTGATTCTCATTGAACATTTATTTTCATACTACATTCAAATATTCTGAACCCCGAAACTATCCATACTTCCAGAGTCCTAAACATGTCACTAGCCCTGCTAGTTAGGAGGGCATGATTCAACAGTTGACATGCGGAAAGGGTCAAGCGATGACACGTGTCCTCGACAGGGGGTGACACATGTCATCGTCCTAACAGGAACAATGGGTATGTGAATCACCCAAAACTGGGTGACATGTGGTGCGCGTATAATGGGTCCACGTCACTCGGGATGACGTCAGCGAACCATGTCATCATAGATTAATAACTGCTCAATCCTTTAATCTGACAGTCTGTAAGATCCCACGTAGATCCATAGATCTACGGTTCTCATTACTTTGTGGCTTCAGCTTCGGAGCTCACTGAATCATCTCAATGAAAATCCCCCGAAGAGCTAAGTCTCCGGACTACGGGATCTTGCACCATGTGTTCTTTTCGACCAATGGTCGAGATCCACTTCGGTACTCACAACTTCGGCGATTTCATACTTCATAAACTCTTGGATGGTTTCCTCTGGAGTATGGAACCTCTAGAGTACAGGATCTCTTGCCACGTATCGCCTAATCTAACAGTCCTAGTTCAATGATCAACACTTGATGGGGAACGAGTAGGTGCCATGTGTCACTCCACAACGTGTTCCTGGTTAGTCGGGTAGTCAAAGGTGGGTCCCTTAGATCAATGGCTCGAAAGGATCCTGAAGGATCCGAGGATCGACAGTCCATGTTACTTCAGCATTTTTACATTCGGGGATTTGGTGAGTGTGTCCCCCGGATTTCCCTCCAGACCATGTTGAATCTGTCGCCACGTGTACCTAGCATCTACAACCAAGATTTACTCCAGTTGGAAAAAATTCAGGGAAAAATCACGCAGTCCTATATCGTTGAATACCCAAACTCCTGGATAATCATTGATCTGTGGACACGTATCCCTCCAGTTTCAACGGTCCATATTAACTCCACGACTCCAGAATTTAGAAGTTTCAGCACTAGACCATTCCAAATCTCCTAAAGTAAAACTTCACTGAAGCACTTAACACCTCCCTTCATATGTCTGATCTAACGATTGAGAGTGATCCATAATGGATCCCCAAATCAAAGGTCCTCGTCGATTTGTAACTTTAGACTTCGGTTACTTTCGAGGATTGTGGAATCACAATTCCTGAAGTCTTGAAACCAAATGAGCTAGCTCCTTTCGGACTAGCGCAGGGTTCCTAGGCCCTAGTCATATGGGTCCTTTGGGAAAACTTAGGGGATAAGCACAAATCCCTTTTTGCAACAAAGGGATTAAGAACCTGGGCATGAGCTCTCGATCAGATGGATGATTAGCCTGAAAGGAAACACCCATTCCCGCTAAGGTAAACTTCAAAGGATTTGCAGGATTTAGACATTTCAGTCGATCCTACCCAAACCCTCCTGTGGATTCACATCTCATATCTATCTAGCATCAAAACTGAGATAAACTGAAAGATCATATAGATATAATAGTTTACAGAAATCATAGGAATTTTTTAATAATTGTTCAAATACCGAAAGACTGAATCATAAACACATACATTTCATCATCACATCTAGTATAATACACAGAGTATGAAAATACTTATCAGATCTAGAAAATGTGAAACAACTGCTGAAAGGGGTGCATGTTTCCTCCCAACCATAGGTGAAGTCACTCCTAACGGATTTACCACTGGCCACCCCCAAGCTAGACCATGATGCTCTGAGAGAGATTCATTCTCTTTGCTCCACAACAATTAGGGACAAAGGCTACTCTCCTTCTCCCATAGGAACTGGGCAACACATTTTCTCTACTCCATGCAAGGAGGTCTGCACGAGTATTTCCTCAGTCACTCGTCAGCCTCATTTATCTGCTTTAGTGAAATCCTACCCCAGGCTTCTTACATCCATATCGATCTTACTCCTCAACTTTTCTTTCTCAACTTCAGAATCGAAGTATGTTCACTCCTCTTCTCGGGAGAGTGTTTTCTCTATTATGTTATCTCGCATATCGGTCTCTATCCTTGAATTACCTCATTTCTTTACTTCCTCGACAAGTTTGTGTGGGTTCGAATCCCAATTCATGGTCAGGCTTGGAATCCTTACAGATGGGTACCCTACCCCATCTCCTCATTAACTCTTGAGGATGGCCTTCTAGCTACCAGCCTGACTGGTAATTCATTTATGGGTCAAAGGACTGTTGAGAAATTACTCCCAGTATGTACTGGTCTGGTGAGGTCATCTCAACCATGCTTGGTTTCCTTGCACCATATCTCTCATAACATTCATGGTCTATCTTGGAAAACTTTCCCCCTTTCAGTAGTTGTGCAACACATATTCAAATTCAAATTCTATTAATAACAGAAATTCATACATTGCCCCTTTTATACAAAGGTTCATCAAATCAAACATTCACACATATTTAGTCCACCATAGTCTCTTGGCTAGTTATATTTATATTTACAAACTGGGGGAAACAAGAGTATTACAATGGCACAGTCACACTGTAGGATTTGTCCAAAGTGTGACAACAACATGTGTATTCCTTGGATATTTCTTTCCAATGAGCTATTATGCACCTAAAATGGAGATCGCATGCAAAATTTACGACCCCGGGAAGTTGATGTACCAACTTACCCCATCGGGGCCCACATGAATTTTGGTGCTTCATCTCCTAGGGTTGGGTTTTTGGATGTTTATGGTTTTCTCATTTATGCTTTATGTTAAAAATGCCTTTGGAGGCTCATTGTAACCATCTTCTTACGAATGAGCGTAGTAGTCACATCTCTTCTAAAAGATAAGCTGCCACCATTCTAGCAAGTCATTCACTTTGTATTTTTACAGTCTTTGTACATTTATCTCATTAATAGAAATTTGGTATTACTGTATCTATAAGTTTCTTGCAATATTTATGTGTATTTCATTTTTATATCTCTTCCTTCATTTCGTTCTACGAATAATTTGGATCATTGGTATCAGAGCAGGTTGCTCGTTGTCATTTTTTAGTGCATGTCCTCGACGAAGTCAGGGTATAGAGAGATGGGTCTCTAGATAGTTTCTCTTGAGGAAATCCATGCCAAGAGGCTTCCCATGGCAGAAGAAAAAAGAGACATGGGAGAAAAATATTTTATTAATATGTTGCTCGAGGAATCCCTCACACGACAAAGGGACAAAATGATGGATAATTTTTCCCAAATTCTTCAATAATTGTCGAAAACATCAGATGCTTCTTCATCAAGCAACCACTTTGGAAGCACCGCCCCTTTCAATGTACAAGTTAATTTTTATATTCCCATGTTTGAAGGTCAGATAGATGTGGATTCTTTGGAAAAGTGGTTAAATCTGCTAGAAGGTTATTTCTCTTTCCATAATTTTTTCGACAGAGAAAATATCATCTTTGTGCTCCTTAAGGTTGTCCCCCATGTCAAATATTGGTGGGAAACTTACTAGGAGAAAAATTCCAAAGAGGAGTTAGGAATATTTGGGGCCAAGCCCACTTGATATTTTTTTATGGATGCAATCAAGGAAAAATATTACCATGTTGGAAAATATGACAACCAGTACATGAGATGGACCACACTGCATCAAGAGTGGGGCCAAACAATGTTTAAGTTCACAAACACCTTCCATACCTTGCGCACCAAGATGGGTATCAGAGACTTCGAGGGACATCTGGTTCTGAAATATCGCGGGGCTCTACACAGATACATCCAAACTGAAATGGATTTCTTGGACATCTCATCATTGGGAGCCACTTATCGATATGTTGTCAAGATCAAACATAAATTTAAGTAGCAGAACAAGTGAGAGTTAGAGTCTATAGTTTGCAACAGTTGAAGTATGGTAAAGATGGCCCTAACTCACAAAAAAACCAACCAAGACAACCAGTCCAATCCATAGGAAAAGAAGGGTAATGGGAAGATGAAGAATGACACTAGAAAGTGGTGTGACTTCCACAAAATCCCTTGGCACAACAATGATGAATGTCGCTCCAAACACTCATTGGTATCTTAGCTCAAAGAAACATATCCAAGCCCCAACTCAGAATATGATTCAGAAAATAATAAAAGGAGACATATCATTGATGCATAACCCACTGCTATTGTCACAACCACAACAATCCAACTAGAAGAACTAGAGGATCATGAGTGGGAGTGCCTCTTCCATTCACATATGTGGGTGAAGGGTACCTCATTTCATTTCATTGTTGATAGAAGAAGCCAAAAGAAACTCATCTTAGCTAAGGTTGTCAAGCAATTGTATTTTCTGACAACACCACACCCACAGCCATACAACATCAGGTGGCTTCACCAGGGCAAGATCTTCATGTCAGCCAACAATGTCGCATGTCCTATGACATCAAGCCCTTCAAGGATGAGGTGTTGTGTTATTTTTCCCCACTAGAAGTATGTGATGTTCTATTTGGCCAGCCATATATATGGAAGCGTCATGTTATTTACAAGTCTCGACCCAGTAGTGTCATTGTTACTCTGGGGGGTCATCTCTACAGGGTACTAGAGGTAGTTCTGACTTTTGTCCCACCAAAATAGTGTCTCAAAGTAGTCTCTCATACGAAAAAAATTAACTTATTAATTATCTATTCATAAGGAAATAGAAGGAAATTGCAACCACTACATCCTCATAACAAGAAATTTCTATCCAATAGAAGCATATTGACAAGATTGTATAAGCACACAAAGATATTCCGACTACACCTACGGGGGTTCCCCCACACTTCCAAGTCAAGAAAAGTTATAACAGATCCCTTCATACTCTTCATGTTGCATATTCACTACATAGTCCTCCCACATTCAGGAATATCATGTAGCTAGATTGGTCCCATTGATCCAACCCCTCCAACAACAAGTTCAACAAGCTAAGCGGGAAAGTTTTTTCAGCAAGAAAAGAAACTCACCAAGGTTCAGGTTCTGAAAAATATTCCCTAGGAACTTGACGTAATGGATACCATTACTTCCTAATGGGGAAGGAATGATCCAGGTGGATATCGGTGGCCACCCACCTATTCCACTAACTCAAAATATAGTTTTCCACTTTGGTAGTTTTTTCCTAGTTTTTCGGGTCCTAAACTTTTGGGGTCGTTTTGAGGCCCTAAACAACATTTTTTGGGGCACGACACAGTCACATGGTAGGAATTAGCCAGAGTGTGACAACAACATGTGTAGTCACAATGTGTGTATTCCTCGAATAGTTCTTTCCAACACGCTATCATGTGCCTAAAACGGAGATCACGTGCAAAAGTTACGACCCTGAGAAGTTGATGTACCAACTTACCCCATCAGGGCCCACATGAATTTTGGTGCTTCATCTCCTAGGGTTAGATTTTTGAATTTTTATGGTTTTCTCATTTAAGCTTTATGTTAAAAATGCATTTGGAGCCTCATTGTAACCATCTTCTTATGAATGAGCGTAATCATCACATCTCTTCTCAAAGATAAGTTGTCACCATTCTAGCGAGTCATTCACTCTGTATTTTTATAGTTTTTGTACATTTCTCTCATTAATAGAAATTATATATTATTCTATCTATATGTTTCTTGCAATATTTGTATGTATTTCATCATTATATCTCTTCCTTCATTTCGTTCTCAAAATAATCTGGATAAAAAATGCATCAAGAGGTTAAACACATATGTGGAGATGTTGTATCCATGCTCCAAAGAGGTAGTGAGTGCATTTTTTCCTTAGAAACTTTGTAAAACCCCTCAAGCACCCAAAATTAGTCAAAGAGGTAAAAATGCATCAATTGAACTATAAGGATGTTGCATCAAGGAAGCCTTGAGTGGATTCTTCTTTAGGATGGTTTTTTTTCATGCAAGTACTAATTTTATCCCTCCTAAATTAAAACGCATCAGTTATAAACTCATTGTATGCCCATCCATGTGATTTCTACCTTTCTTGTCTTTCGAAGCATAACGTGGTGCCTCCAAGATCCAAGATTTTACTTGCCTTTGCCCTTCGCTAGTTTCTGTAGTTGTAGATTGTCGTTTCAGGTTCTTTGAAGCATCTATGATGGTAAGGAGAGTGAAACAAGATATCTATGGATTTGGTAATCCTTTTCAACATCTAATGAATTGAATTTTCCCCTTGGAGAAAAGCACTGGCCTCCGTAGCTCTTTAGTAACTCTGAAAAAACCAAAGGACTACATTTTTTATTTCTAAACATGTAGAGATTCAATCTCAATCTTTGAAGAATTGATATTCCCCATTCCCTTTTTATTTCTTATTGTAGTCCCATTTTGTTTGTTTTTATTTATTGGATCATTGAAATCATAAGTGAATCACTTGTATGACCTATTGATGTTTTGGTAGCTGCAAGAGGTATTAACCTCCACGTGTAACCTATGAATTAGAATAGAATATTCTAGAAGCAAGTGAACTATTAAATATATGTGTGGATACCCTAGAAGACAAGTCGGCCCAGTAGAATAAATAATATTATAACATTGTCTTCTAGAAATACAAGTCGACTCCACAGGAAAAATATAAACAGAAAACATAATTACCAGAAAGTCAGGTCGTCCCAGCCAGAAAATTCACTGGATAGATTAATATAAATAGAGGATGTTTTAGCTCATTTGGATACCCATTCAGAGCACAATTATTGTGGAGAGTTGTAGTTGCAAGGAGGAATAAGGACATATGGTCATCTCTTGGTCTTGGTATCTCTCTAGCATTATCAAGTGATTCTCTTGGTGATTCGCTTGGTGAAACTCTTGGTGATATTCTTGCTAAGTATGGTGCAAGGTTGAGAGAGTAGTGTTGATGCAGTTGTGCATGGAACTTATTTTGTGGATATGGAGACTCTCTCTCTTGTGCGCTACCATTGGAGAAGGAGCACTACACTTTTCTTGAGTTGTTGTTTCAGATAGAAACTAGGGTTTCTCTGATAGTTCTGGAGTAGGATTGTCGAAATTATTCTAAGCAAAGGTCAGTGTGCTTGGGGGTGGCATCTGTGAATGCCTATGGTTGGGTGACAATGATGTGACATTATCTATGGTTAAACGAGCATACCAAAATTTCAACATTGTATCAGAGTCAGTTTCCTTCATAACAATCTAACCACTAGAAGGAATATCCTCAGTTTCCCCTATTGTCAAACTCATTGAGAACTTACTGAACTCACTAAGAAGGTCGCCTAAGTAGGGTGCATCTCTTCCCTATATCAGATCTGAAAATTTTACAAGTTGAGAAATTAGGGTTTCCTCATAAAACCCTAGGTCTGTAGTGCCGGTTGTAGTTGCAGTGCCAATTCCTTCGTGCCAGTTGCAGCACCAGTTGCAGTTCCAGTTGCAACACTAGTTACAGTTCCAATTGCAACACCAGTTGCAGTGCCATTTGCAGTGCCAACACCAATTGCAGTACCAGTTACAAACTAAGACAGTGAAAGTACCAGTTGAAGTGTTGGGACTAATTCTTGGTTTTCCTAGTGTGCCTTAACCTAGCACATATCCAACTGCCTTTAGATTACAATTTGGAGCACCTTTGAATTTTTAAGGTTCGTCATTGCTTTTCACTGTTGTCGGATGGTGCCACTACTTGTCGATGATGTCGGAGATATGTACTTATATATATTTAAACGGTATCACTATTTTGAGTGTGATTGTAGGAGAATGGATCTCTTATAATCGTAGATCCAGAGGGATCTCAGAAAGCACATTCAGAAGAACAACGCACTCCAGGTTTGATTGTTTTCATATGCCTCTAGTTTTTATGGAATTATTGTAATATTATGATCATCTAGTTGTATTTTGATCTATTGAATTTATAGTAACCTATGTTCAAAGTTAAATATATAATTTGACTTTATTCAAAGTATTAGATTGATTAAGGTTGATATTTTAGAGTTTATTTTCATTATATTCTCTAACTCAAATTTATGTCAAGAAATCATATTGTCTTAAGTACATGGGACAGATTGAAGAGAATACTTGTCATCTTGAATGAAGGAGACTCGGAAGAAAATCAACAACGCTCGTTTTTTAAGATAAGACTCTAGGTTCCAGGTTTGATTAATTAAATTAATAAGTTTCCAATTTGCACATATCAAGTTTGATAATTGCTACATTACTAGTTGTGACAACAATCCTTGAAATGTCCTATTACTGTTAGATACAATGAATACTTGGCAACATGTGAGTACTATTGATATAAAAGCTTATTTTACTTGGTCACAAGATGAACTAACATCTCCTCTAGGAGATACTTCTTTGTTTTTCTTCTAGGCAGGTCACCTTGGTAATAATATGATGATTACCATGATATTTCCTTTTTATTCTTGTTGACATAGATATGTTCTTATGAAAATGCTATTATACTTTTTGTTCTTGTTTTCTTGTTCCGGCCAGGTTACCATGGGATGAATGATTGATCACAACAGTAGAAGAGTGTTGTTCTTATTTCTTGTTATTGTATTTTTATTTTGGTTCTTGTTCCAGGCAGGTCACAAGCAATAGCTCTGAGAAGGAGCTATTGTGATTATTGTTCTCATTATTGTTTTTATTATTATAAGAGTATTATTCTTGTCTATTATTTTTTCCTTTGTTTTCCTATTCCGGGCAGGTCATAGGTGATAATTCTGAGGGAATCTATAGTAACGGTTGCAGGAGACAACATATTAGATGGTCTATAGTTTGAGACATGGAGCAGACTATCCAGATAAGAAGTTGTATACATGACTATATACATCCATGTACCAAAGAAGAAGACGGAGAAGGGTACTTTTGTGAGATACATAGTATCTCATATGGATATTGATTGTAAGGAGAATAAGGCTCCAAAGATGACCAAATAAATTCCTCTAGTCTAGTTGATCACTCTTCAGACCATCAGGAAGAGTTAGTAGAGCCAAAAGGGCCTACCCAGAATTGTTGCAGTAACCAAGAAGACACCATCATGGTCCCATGAAACTTTGCATGATGCAACATTGATGAGCCATATCATGAGGAGTAGATGGATCCGAATATTATACAGACTCAGAGGGAGTCAAGCTTCATCGGGAGAATGGAGACTCAGAGACTTTCATATTCATATGGAAGAGAGAGACGTCTTCTGAAACTAACAAATAGATGCCATGGGTTGAGAAGGATAGAACAAAGCTTCAAAGGCTTCGAGGAGATATGAGATCTTATGGGAAGATTCCCTTGCTTCAGTATACTTTGCTACATTGACCAAGGAGGGAGCCAGTCAAAAGGACTGGGATATATATATTTTCCTTGGTTCGGAAAGTCAGTGGTGACTTCCAAGTTAATCTACAAGATCAAGCATGTTGCATATAAATAGCCTAGAAATGTACAAAGTCTTATTTGTGTCCAGAGGATTCTCCTAGAAAGAGGGAGAAGACTATGATGAGACACTTTCTCCAGTATATTTCTACCGACGAACAAGCGGCAGATATCTTGATCAAGCCTCTATCAGGGATAAGCTTGGAGTGGTCTAGATGTTTTTTTCTCCAGTAGTGAGAATTGATGTATTCCCCAATATCGAGAAGTGATGTGATCCTTGGTAGTGGGAGATACCCCATCACAGGTTGGTATGATACTCCAACGCAAGCTAGTATGCTACCCCAACATGGGTTGGTATGCTACTCCAATGCAGGATGGTATGTTACCCCAGCATAGGTTGGTATGCTACTCCAACATAGGCTGGTATGTTAGCTCAACGCAATTTGGTATGCTACTCCAATGCAGGTTGGTATGTTACCCCAACCTAGGTTAGTATGCTACTCCAACACAGGTTGGTATGTTAACCCAACGTAGGTTGGTATGCTATTCAAACGCATGCTCATATGTTACCCCAGCATAGGTTGGTATTCTACTCCAACCCAGGTTGGTATGTTACCCCAACACAGGTTGGTATGCTACTCCAACACAGGATGGTATGTTACCCCAGTGCAGGTTGGTATGTTACTCCAACGCAGGCTGGTATGTTACCCCAGTGCAAGTTGGTATGCTACTCCAACAAAGGCTGGTACACTACTCCTATGAAAGTGCAAAACTCTTATAATGTATGGATTTGTGAAATTCAACAAGGCAATGGACAAGGTGTGCATAAGCACAAAAGCAGTGATAATGATCGTTCCAAGAGGAATTCCTTCCTCGTTAAGAGGAAGTGTTAAATTTTTTAGTCAGATTTTGTGTGAGATGATGAGTTACTAGTTTTGTATGAACTAGATGCTAACCTGTAGTGTCAGAAATGATTCTCAGTTAGAGTGTCGATCAGTAGCATCGGAGGTTACTAGTTGGAGGGCCAACCAGTAGTGTTGGAGGTGTTTTCCAGCTGGATGGCTAATGTGCATCTATGATGGTGATACTTGATCTATTTGATCATATGATAGCCTGAGTGGCTATGGTGGTGCTACCTGTAGGTTGGTCTGCAATACCATGTGATTATTTCCCATGCAATGTGATATGTATGAATGTGTTTGAGACCGCTACATGAAGAACATATTATTTAATACCTCCCTAGATAAGAGGAAGTGTTTATGTTTTCGTAGATGCGGGAGGTATTAACCTCCACGTGTAAAATTTGACTTATAATAGAATATTCCATAAGCAAGTGAACCATTAAATAAATGTGTGGAAACCCTAGCAGAATAAATAATACTAGAACATTGTCTTCTAGAAACGCAGGTTGGCTCCAAAGGAAAAAAGATATATATATATATATATATATATATATATATATATATATATATATATAATTAGCAGAAAGTCAGGTCGGCCTAGCCAGAAAATTCATTGGACAGATTAATATAAATAGAGGATGTTTTAGCTCATTTGGATACCCAGTCAAAGTGCAAGTATTGTGGAGGAATAAGGGTGTATGGTCATCTCTTTGTCTTTGTCTCTCTATAGAACTATCAAGTGATTCTCTTGGTGAAACTCTTGGTGATATTCCTACTAAGTATGGCATAAGGTTGAGGGAATAGTGCAGATGCAGTTGTTGCAGTTGTGTATGGAACTTATTCTATGGATATGGAGACTCTCTCTCTTGTGTGCTACCATTGGAGAAGGAGCACTCTACTTGTCTTGAGTTGTTGTTGCAGTTAGCAGCTAGGGTTTATCTCTTGGTTCTGGAGTAGGCTTGCCAGAATTATTCTAATTAAAGTTTAGTGTGTTTGGGGGTGGCATATGTGAATTCCTATGGTTGGGTGACAAATATGTGACATCGTCTATGGTTAAATGAGCATACCAAAATTTCAGCATGGCCTAGTGTAATATTGGTGGAGTTTGCTAAAGATTTCAAAAGGAAAAGCAATGGGAAATATGATACTACAAAATCGCACATAGGTATGCGAGATGTGGTTATGTTGATCAATAAAATATATGGAGAGGATAGTGCATATGGCCTATGGATTAGCAAGTGAAAATAATCCACACAATATTGAATGTTGATATGGTTTTCATTTGGGTCAAACTGATATTGAGTATCCTATCATGCAATATCAAAAGGGTCAAGCAAGCCAAGCCAAGCAATGAAATAACTAGGATCTATATGGTGTCTTATCTAAAAGAGTATATGTATGCTAGTTGTGACTTCACTCCTTTAAAGAGAATAATGGAATCTACAACATGAGGTGGTGCATGCTCATTTTCAAGAACTCTGGAAATACAAGCATGTGAAATAACAATTTGACATGTGTTATAAGTTCTTGGATATCGTATATTATGAGTTGCATTATACTACTTGCCCTCATTTTAGTGTTGTATCCAATGAATCATTAGGGCTAGGGAAAATTTTAGGGGCTAAAATTTTCCCATGGGATATTTTTCCATGTTTTTTTTCCAAAAAAAGATTCACTAATTCCCATTTTTTTCTAAAATGATTCACCCAGATTCTATAGGATACAATTATATTACTCTAAAGTTCGCCAAAATTTTGTACAAACTATGCAAAATCCTTATAAATTTGAATATTTTTACAAAAGTATCTCCAAACATTTTATGGTTGGCATTTTGAGAATTAATCAAATTCGCCAAGGTTTCTACACTTTAAGATAAGTATGGATCCTTAAAATTTTCCTTGATTAGGGCCGACAAAAAATTGTTATATAGAATGCACTATGAGATTCATCAAGGTGTATAGCCTTGAAAAATCTCCTCACATATTACCGAAGTGTGTTCCCCACAAGACCGTGGTAAGAGAAATCACCTATCAACCTCCTTAGATGAGTCGCCTTTAGATTTGTATGCAAATAAAAGGGAAAGTTGGCCATTGTTCCTGATAAAAATAGGAGCCTATGCATTGACTGAATTGTTACAGGTCCAAGAATTTTCACTAGATATGGAGCCTTACCACCTCATGTAACTTCCTTTCCGACTTCATGACCCTCTAGAGAAGGTAAAGGATTTCTTCATAATATTTATCTTACCTTATGGATTTATTATTTATCCTGACCTAGAAGAATAAAAGTACAAGTGAGCTCTCATTTATGTTGAATTAAAGGCCATAATGGAGGAACAATGAAATAAAAAACATATGAAGGAAACTCACTTCATTTACAAATGGGTTATTTTTATACATAGTGAACATTTAGTGATGGATACAGAGGAAGTAGCCATTAAAACCCAAGAGGATAATCTAGAGTTTATAATAGAATCTCTTGTGACAATAGTAGAATCGATTGCACTAGATAAATGTGTGGATATGTAAGTAGTCGATAATGAAAAATCAAAACATATTGATGTCTTAGGGAACATGGGATGCATTCATATGATTAATCAGAGGGAAGAGGTTGATGTGGCCTATTAAGATGAAAGAAACATTTTTTTTGTACCTTGGTTCCCACAACAACTAGCCCTATTAATAGAAGATGAAAATTTTCCATAATCAAATACCAAGCCATTTCTCTTCAACACAGAGCCGCATGCATCAAAGAAAACCTCTTACAAGAGAAATCAAAGCTCGGATTACAATATGGACATTGTCTCAGGTGAAAATATTATTGTGGGGACAAAGACTCATCCACTGGTAGTCGATGAATCACCATTCTTTTGCATGTATGACCAAAGCTAAGATAGAAGCTATGTGGAGATGGAAGCCAAGGATTGAAAATAACTACTCTCAAGGAGTCGATCTACGCATTGTAGAGTGAGTTAATTTGTAAGATGGAATTCACTAATGTTATCAATTCTTTGTAAAAAATGGTGACATATATGTTTTCCAACTTCATCCACGATCAAAATCTTATGGTTAACCTTCAAAACACCTTGATTGATTTTAATTTGATTGCAGAAGAAAATATGGAGGAAATCCAACACTTGAAAGTTCAGATACTTCACTTCATGGATTGGAAAGAAAAACATTCCTTGTTTGTATATATGGTTCTAACTCTAGATACTTTTAATATTGTCGACATATTCACTAGATTTTCCTACCAATAAATAACTATCTAGAAAGCATGTGAGCAAATGCAACATTTTTTTGGCCAACTATGTGAAGAATATGATTCACATGAGAAACATGGTTAAAAATTTTATCATCCTCCCACATTTGTGAGTGAAGGTAGAAATGCATCCATTAGTGAACTTTGATATAGTGAGAAATTTTCCAGAGCAGCATGTACAAACATTGTGAGTGTAGAATAAATTCAGCATTATGTAATAGAGCTAATGAAAGATCAATCTTTTCTTGAAGATGTGATTACTCAAATGGGTAGAAAAAGAACCAATTTGATTGTAATATTTGATAAGGTTAAACCCATTGTGGATAATGATTTCGTCCTGAGAAGGGGTAATTTTTTCAAAATTTATTCTCTTATTATTGAGCATGTAAAATAATTGAATTGTATTGTGACTATTCAACCATATAATGACAAAGTATAGAATAATGTCCATTAGATATTCAATAGAACTTGCATCTAGGAAAATTTCCAGCTTACATATTAAATTTTATGTGTAGACTAGTAGTGTAACGATGTGCTCACCACTCTCCTTGATTGTGGCAAACCTCTTCACGAAGTATTTTAAGAGTGGAGCCCTAGAGTTGTATACTCTAAAACCCAAAGTTTAGATACGATATGTCAATAACACAAATATAATTTGAGGGAAGAATTGGACAAGTTAAACAACCAATCAAAACTTATCTAGATTAGTTTGAGAACGACATGAAGACAAAAATATAGCAAAGATATAACAAGGAAATACACAACGATATTGCAAGAAACAAATAAATATAGTGAAACCCAACTTCTATTAATGAATAAGAGAGAAAAACATTGTAGAACACAAACTGGAAGAATGGGGTAGCTTATCTCTTAAAAGAAAGAGATGTCTGATACTCTTCATTTGCAACAAGATTTACATCACGCTCCATTGCATGCTTAAAGGGCCTCATTCACCTCAACTATATATGATAGAGTGAGAGGAGAACAATTCCCATGATGCATGTGGGATAAATTGGTATAAGTTTATAAAATGTCGTAGGCATGTAAAACATGAGGAATTCCCAGGCAATCACCCATCCCAGTACTACTTGTAAATGTGTTGAACCTACACAGAATAGATCTAGATAGAAAATACTACACACATTTGCAGAGAGAAATTGAGAAAGAAGAAGAAAGAGAGAAAGAATAGAAGAATGCTCATTAACCATATTCCACACTCAAAGAGTGAATAATTTATAATATATATAGGATACATGAGTAACTAATGCGCCATAGTGGTGGTCTAGAGTGATATAGACATGCACTAGCAGTTACGGGAGTAAAATTCCACCTAGTCTAGTCTCTCAGGCAGTTACGGGAGTGAACTACCACCTCGTCTGAGTTAACTAGTCTATCAGTCTTCAGTTAACTGATTGAAACAGAGTGAAGTGAGGAGGATATTAGGGAATCACGAGTAATGCACTAGTCTGGTGATGATCCCAAGGACAATGTGCATTAGTTGATGATGATCCCAATGTTGCATGGTGATAATCTCAATGTAGCATCTAGACTCCACTTAACTGATCAAACTGAAGTGAAAATTGAAGAGAATATTCTCCCTAGAGGAATGTTCTTCCTAAAATATAGGAGACTGAATAATGACTAATAAAAAATGGAAAACCTTAGGAAAAATAAATCCTAGGTGTGTGTGAAGTAACTCCAACACCCCCCCCCTAAACATCACTATGGTGAAAATAAAGAATGGGTCCCAGCAACAAGGCCAGGTTAGGTACCCAAATACAAAAGATATACTAAAATAAACGAGGAAAGAGGGAAAACCTCATGGGAAACCCCCCCCTCAAATTACAATGCATAAAAAAATGAGAACGAACAAAAAGCAGTTGCTAAGCAACCATGTCCTTCACTCCAACAAGACCTCACAACTGTGCAAGTTTGTACTCATTGAAGATGTAGATGTATGCATGGATCTGATGAAATAGATGCACCATTGATATGTCCACACATATTCACTTTCTCTTCTTGTAATGAAGAAGATCCAAATAAAGTTTGGATGAAACTTTGAAAACCGTGCGGTCATTTCCGGAAAAATGCTAAAATTTTGTTGATTTTAAAATGACCATAACTTCACTTCCCGAACTCCGTTTTGGACGATTTGTTTTTTGAAATTGGATATTTTCCCGAGCGGAATTAAAATATCCAATTTGTTTCTAAAACTTTTTCTCAGAAAATATCATAATTGAGTCTGATGTGCGTGGCTCCCTTTTTTTTCTCTTGAGATGCATGCATTCTGCATGGAAAAGTGTCTACATGTGACCCCTGAGATGCATGCCATATATCTTCCACATGAAATTCAGAAAACAAATATGAAATGGAGTAGACATCATCTCCAATTAATGGAATACAAATTTGTGCAAATATTTTGCAGAAGACTCTTCATAATAAGAAGCTTGATCTTCTGATGGTTCTCTTTTGGCTCTATTTGTTCAATCTCCTGTATGAAATCGTCGCAATATTCTTTATTCCTGAATAGAACCTATAATCCAGTCCATAATTCATTTGGATTTGATTCTTGTGAGTCGTCATATACTTGATGGAGAATTTCAGGAGAAACAAACCAGAGGATTCATCCTATGGCCATATCTTGTCTATTGAGAAAAACATTTTTCTCATCGGTGGAATCAGGATCCACTTCCATTGACATAGTTATTTGGCACAATCCTCTTCCTCTGAGTAGAAGCAAAATTTTTGGCTTCCACTCCAAATAGTTATGAGGCATGAGAAGTATTTCCGGTGAATAATCCATCTTTTCTGCGTTCTTTAATCTTCAGTACCTGCAAAAATAATTTGGTGTATCTTTTGCTTAGCAGTCTATCGGCTCTTATACCATGTAAATGTGTTGAATCTTCACAAAATAGATCTAGCTAGAAAACACCACACACATTTGCAGAGAGAAATTGAGAAAGAAGAAGCAAGAGAGAAACAATGGAAGATTTCTCATTAACCGTATTCCACACTCAAAGAGTGAATAATTTACAATAGATGTAGGCTACATGAGTAACTAATGCACCATAGTAGTGATCTAGAGAGATCTAGACACTCACTGACATACATTAGAGTGAACTTCCACATAGTCCTAGTTAACGGATCCATGCAATCATCGGTTAACTCAGACACCTGTGGAAGTGAGAGAGACACATGCAATTGTTGGTGATAAAACTGAGGTTGTCATGCATGAGTGACTTCCACTAGTATAATTGAGTGTAACTGACACTGAACTGAAGAGGAACACCCTATTTTGTAGGGGAATATGTGTTTATGAATGCAGCTATAGGAGACATCCTCCAGCTTACAAACTTGTGAGATGTGGAATATAGCAGCCATGTAAAGTCTTACTCTCATCTTACAAACCTGAGAGAAAGCCCCTAATAAAGGGTTTGTGGTTCCAGCCTGGGATAGGGGCTAGGAATTTATATGGACTCCTCCATGATGTGAGAGAGAAGAAATCCATATGATTATCTGATGTAAGAGCGATCTGTTGAGTTAGGACGTGCTTGTGGTTGAGCATAAGGTGAACATGGGAAATCCCTAAAAAGCGTTGGGCACATCATCATGTGAATAGAAATGAAGATGATGTAATGGCCTCCTGTGAGCAGAAGCAGAGTTGATGAGAAGACTCCATATGATCCTCATGTTGGTGGCAGTGGGAAATCATATATGTCGAGCAGACGTGCCTATGGACGAGCACAAGTACATGTGTGAAGACCTAGTTCATCTATGTGATGTAGTGAATCAGGACCATGACATCCCTATGGATGTGCCCCTAGTGGATGAGAACTAGTGGGTGTATCATATCCTTTGCTATATGTTTTTCAAGAGTCAGACCTACCTGTAACCCTAGTTATTGTGTAAAGGGTACAGGTCGTCCCTATCTTATTGTGTCTAAAGATAAACTGTAAAAGATAATTAATAGTAATAGTAATAGTAATTATTATAATAATAAATAAATAATATGTCTAAGTGAGGTCGGCCCTATTGTGCAATAGACACTTTAGTTGATAGGACAAGTCTAATATAAGTAAGATGAAATATTTCATTGTAGACACACACACACTTGTGATTATTGGAAATTTCAGCAAGTACACTTCTTGGTCAAAGTTGTGCACCTCTCTTGGGCACTAGAGTTATAGGGTTTTGTGCACCCTCTTGTGTGCTAGGATATTCTTGGTGGTAAATGTATTTCTCTTGAAGATTATAGAAAAGGATTTGGCTGGGTTTTTCTCCCTTGTTTGAGAAGGGTTTCCCAGGATATATCTTGTGTTCTTGTGCATGGTGCTTCTTGATGTGATCTTGGTTGTTGCAACATTTATGGTTATGGTTAATTGTTAAAATGGAATGAAATTCATGCTTAACCTAATGATTATGAAAACTCAACATGGTATCAGAGCATAGGTCATGAAAGAACCCATTGCACAAGCATCCACCAAGTCTCATCCCTTATCAACAAACCCTTCACTTCTGCAAAACCGTACGGCTTTCCCAGAGTTCCAAAAAATTATGTACGACCCTCCTTCTTGAAGTGTTTCACCCCCTGAAACTTGGACGTTGAGGTTAAATCCAGCTTAGAAGAGTACAGCCTCTTCCAGCGGCTCTCAAAACTTAATTCTGAGAAATTTTGATTTTTGGCCCTAGGGTTTCTAGGGTGTCGAAACTTTTGCATAATATTTCTAGTTTTTTGAAGAAATATTGTTCTGAATCAGCAAGCATCCTTGTGATACTATTAAATTGAATGTTGGCAGTCATAATTCCAAACATAATTCAAGCTACAAGGATTCAAGAAAATATGAAGAACAAAACTCCAATGGAAGATAGGCTTGATGGAGCAAGCAACTTCAGCCCTTGGAAATCAAAGCTTCTAGTCACTCTTGAAGAAGAATATATATTGGATGAAACCACTAAAACTCTACCAGAAACAACAACCAAATTAGAGAATAAAGTAAGAAAAGAATATGACGTTAGAGAAAGGAAAATAATCATCTACTCAGTAAGATATCAACTCTTGCCTCGAATTGAAAATCTGAAGACTGCCTACGATATGTACAAAAAAATAAAAGAAATGTTTGAAAGTGACAACACTCTCAGAGCCCTCACCTTGAGAAGTCAACTCCAAATTACTAATATGACGAAATATGACACAATTGCACTTTTTTCGTGAATTTATCAGAGGTTAAAGAACAACTAGAGACAATTGGAGAAAACATGTCTGAGAGAGAGCTTGTCTTAACTACTCTTCAAAATCTTCCAAAATCATGGGAGCCCTTCCTTCAAAGCATCAGTGGAAGAGAAACTCTACCAACATTTGAGAGGCTATGGATAGATTGTACTCAAGAAGAAATAAGACTCAGAAATAGAGGAGTGGAAGATTACCCAGAAGAAAATCATGCTCTTGCACTTCATACCAGAAAAGGAGGAAAATTCAAAAGAAACTTCAGGAAAACATTTAAGGAATAAAATCCTTCATCAAAATCAGGATATCAAAGAAGAGATCCCTCAAAATTTGAATGCTACGGATGTGACAAGCATGGACATATTGCTAAATATTGTCCAACCAGAAAGAAGGGAAAACAATATGCCACCACTGCCAACATTGATCCTGGTCCACCTCAAGAAAATGAAGAAAGAAGAAACGAGAAATGTTTTCTCTAAGAAGAACGTCGCTACAAATAGGTAAAATCCTTTTGTTCTAAATTTTACAGTGAATTACATGTTTTTTGAATAAAATAAGGATATCACCCCTTATATTAAAAGAGCTTTCAAAACTTGGACCATTATCCCTAGTACGGGAGTCCAAAGCATTGTTCCTTGTGCAAGAACAAAGAAGAAACATTATTCTTGAAAGAGAGATACATTGAATCTCCAAAACATCCCAGATCGACATCCCTGATCAGAAATAGATTGAGACAAGAAGAAACATTGTCCTTGAAGAAGAGATAATCTTTCAAAGATCCAGAGAATATCAGATGGAGATTTACAGTAAGACTATACCTTCTCCCCCTTCAGCAGTTCAAAGGGAGAAATACATTATTCCAGTTGATATGTTCAAAGATATTGTAGTAGGGAATAAAAGGCCTAACTAAACTCACTCTTCTATAGGCAGAGAAACATACAATCTTCTCAAGGCACATTCCGAGAAAGAAAAAAGAGATTTTTCGAGCTATCCTTCAGTCATGAGCCACTTCATTGATGTTGAGACTCTTTGTATTAGAGAAGCAACAAGAGAACCCGTATGGCAAGATGCCATAACAGAAGAATACCAGTACGTCTTAAAGAATGATGCATAAGATATTATTCAGGGACCAGAAAGGGAAGTCTATGGTAACTTCCAATTGGATCTATAAGATCAAGCATGCAGCTGATGGAAGTATCAAGAAATACACAACAAGATACATAGATAGAGGTTTCTCATAAACAGAGGGAGTTGTCCATGATGAGACACTTAACCTAGTGAACCAATTCACTTCCATTCGTACCACCATCCATGAGTTGGAATCTATATCAGATAGATATATTCTTGATGAGTTTGGATTTCAGCAAGAGTGTTGTTGATCCAAACCTATACTGTTGGTGACAAGAAACTGATCCTGATGACTTACTCAGAAATCCTAGTTGTTAAAAACTAGCAAGCATTGACTTATGATTTTGATACACTACTTCTTGGGACAAGAAGTATGACAGAATACAAATCCACCATGATGGATTTAAAGAAGAATATTGATGTTGATTCAAGACGAGACCAATCCACAGTTTATTGGATCACTGATGTATTTGGTTAAACACCAGACTTGATTCATGCTGATTCAGATTGAGAAGAAAGTACAGTGGACCGAAAGAGCACATCATGTTGATTTTCTACCTTGAAATATTCCATGGTTTCCTATTGTAGTAGGAAGCATAAATCGATAGCCTTAAGTGCACCAAAGACAGAGTATATATATATATATATATATATATATATATATATATATATATATATAGCAGTAAGTGTGTGAAGCAATGTGGCTTCACATACTTCCAACAAATCTACTTGACCATGAGGTAGATCCTATGTTGATGAAAAAGATCCATATATGAAGCTCCTTATAGAACCCAAAGCTTCCTCATGGTTTATCACACAAAGAGATAAAATTTTCTTATATCAGATATATGATGCAGAAGAAAATTGTATACTTGCAGTACCCTTCTCCACCTGAGCAGACTGCAAACTTCTACACCAAACATTTACTTGGTGAATAACTCCTTCCGAGTTAAGAGGGAGTATGGATGACCATTGGCCAAAAACAAAACTCAGAGTACATCGGTATGAGACTTGGCTTGATGGAGAATGCCTCCCTAGTTGAGAGGGAGTGTTGATGAATGAAGCTATAGGAGACATCCTCCAGATTACAAACCTGTGAGATGTGGAATATAGCAGCCATGTGAAGTCTTACTCTCAGCTTACAAACATGAGAGAAATCCCCTAATAAAGGGTTCATGTTTCCAGCCTGGGACAGGGGCTAGGAATGTATATGGCCTCCTCCATGATGTGAGAGAGAAGAGCTCCAGATGATTATCCGATGTAAGAGTGATTTGTTGAGTTAGGACATGCATGTGGCTGAGCACAAGGTGAATGTGGGAAATCCCTAAAAAGTGTTGGGCACATCATCATGTGAATAAAAATGAAGATGATGTGATGGCCTCCTCTGAGCAGCAGTAGATTTGATGAGAAGACTCCATATGATCCTCATGTTGGTGGTAGTGTGAAAGTAGATCTGTCGAGCAGACATGCCTGTGGACGAGCACAAGTACATGTGTGAAGACCTAGTTCATCTGTGTGTTGCAATGAATCAGGTCCATGACATCCCTATGGATGTGCCCCTAGTGTATGAGAACTAGTGGGTGTATCAGATCCTTTGCTATATGTTGTTCAAGAGTCAGACCTACCTGTATCCCTAGTTATTGTGTAAAGGGTACAGGTTGTCCCTATCTTTTTGTCTAAAGATAAACTGTAAAAGATAATTAATAGTAATTTTAATATTAATTATTATAATAATAAATAAATAATATGTCTAAGTGAGGTCGGCCCTATTGTGCCAATAGACACTTTAGTTGATAGGACAAGTCTAATATAAGTAAGATGAAATATTTCATTGTAGACACACACACACACACTTGTGATTATTGGAAATTTCAGCAAGTACACTTCTTGGTAAAAGTTGTGCACCTTTCTTGGGTGCTAGAATTATAGGGTTTTGTGCACCCTCTTGTGTGCTAGGATATTATTGGTGGTAAAGGTCTTTCTCCTTAATATTATAGAAAAGGATTTGGTTGGGTTTTTCTCCCTTGTTTGAGAAGGGTTTCCCAGGATATACCTTGTGTTCTTGTGCATGGTGCTTCTTCATGTGATCTTGGTTGCTATAGCATTTATGGTTATGGTTAATTTTTAAAATGGAATGAACTTCATGCTTAACCTAATGCTTATGAAAACTCAACAATATTCTCTAGAGAGAATATTCTCATCTAAGGAATCGTTCTCAACATTGGACTGTAAAACTTAGGAAAATAATTATAGGTTAGTGTGTAATATCTCCAACACTACTCTAGCCTGAGCATGCTTAACTGCGAAGTTCTAATGGGGTTTGTTGCATTAATGCTATGTTGTAGGCATGTACATAATACCACTAGTAAATAATTACATGATGTATGTAAGTAACAAATGAAGATGGAATTACATTCCATTCCCCATAAAAAGGGTGAATATCATGGTTTATCAAAACCATAGGCTTGGAATGTTGATTCAGTGGAAAAGGTGGATGACCACCGAGATCCACCTTGATCATTCCTCCCCCTTTAGTAAGAAATGGGCCCCATTGAATCAAGTTCCCTTGGGAGATGGGGAAACTTTTGTTGAATTTGAACCTTGGTGAGTCACTTGCCTTGTTGAAGTAGATGTCTTGCTTGTACTTTGCACGTGGAAGGATTTCATGAACCTGTTGGAAGTGTTGGATCCATTCAACATATTTTGTTGTAGGATATACCTTGGTTTGAGTGTGGGAGAACTCTGTTGGTGAAGATGCAACAAGAAGATATGCATTAATGGGGGATAATGGTTGGAACCACAAGTACACCTGAAAAGGGTCGTGGCCAATAGAGCTATGTTGAACATATGGAAGACTCACATTCTCTCTATGCTCCTCTACAATCTTTTCGACCTGCTTCTGCTGGATAGAAACATCTTGAGTTGAGGATGTAGTGGTCGCAGTGACCTTTGTTCATCGTATGAATGGATCATGAAGGGGGGAAATTTTGTGTTTTGAGATATTACTTAGCAGCATTGTTTTTCCAATATCAATGAAGTGGTAGTAGTCAGAGCTACCTCTGGTACCCTATAGAGATAACCTCCTAGAGTAACAATGAAATTGTGAGGTATAGACTCATAGATAGCATGATGTTTACACGTATATGGTTGTCCTAAAATAACATCACAAACTTCAAGTGGGGAAACATCACACACTACCTCATACTTGAAGGGCTTGATGCCATAAGACAGGTGACATTGCATCCCCGTTTTAACCATATGACGGTGTATGGTTGGGGGTGTGGAATCATAGGAAGCTTCAATCTCTTGAAAACATCGGTTGATATCAGGTTCTTCTAATTCTTGTTGTCAACAATGAAATGCAGTGGGGTCCCCTTTACCCACATCTATGAGTGGAAGAGGTGTTCCCCCTCCTCAATCTCCTCTGGTTCTTTTGGTTGTATTGTTGTGGCCACGATGGTAGTAGTGGGTTCTGCATCGATGATTTGTTTCCCTTTATTATGCTATGAATCAAAATCCGAGTCATGTTTTGATTCTTTTTGTTTGATCTCAACCACCAATGATTCTTTTGAGCGACATTCACCGGTGTTGTTCCAGGGGATTTTGTGGAACTCGCACCACTTTCCAGTGTATTTATTAAACTTCTTATTACCCTTCTTTTCCTACATCTTGGATTGGCTCTCTTGAGGTTGGAATTCCTTTTTGATATGTCCTTCATTCTGTGATTTAGGGTTTCCTTTTCCATGCTTCTATTGTGGTGTATTTTCAAACCCGAACTCCTGCTTACTCTATTGCTTGAATTTTTTTTCGATTTTGACTATATACTGTTAAGTAACTCCCAGTGAGGTGATGTCCAAGAAATTCATCTATGTTTGGATGTACCTAATCACACCACTGTGGTACTTCAAGAACAAGTTCCACTTGGAGTATTTGATACCCAGTTTTGAGCATAAGGTCGTATGAAAGATGTCAGTGTACTCCAACACTGTCTGGTCTCTTTTCTGACGGAGAGTCATCCATTTCATGTATTGGTCATCATAGTTTCTAATAGGGTAGAACTCCTCCTTTAGGGCATCTACAAAGGAATCCCAAGTGGTTTCTCTTCTAAATTGTGTAGATTCACTCATGGTGTACCTCTCCCAGTAACCTTCCCACCAAGATCTGACACGCGGAAGGGATTTATGGAGCATGAAGGTGAAATTTTCACTGTCAAATTTTTTTTGGACAGATTACTAACCTTCTAGCAAATTCAACCATTTTTCTAGAGCATCTGCATATATCTGGCCTTCAAATAATAGGATATAAAAATTGAATTGTACCTTGAATGGTGTCGCACCTCTGAAATGGATGCTTTTCAAATATTCCTCAACCATTTCCATCAGTAGTATCTGAAGGATATTAGCGAAGATGTCCATCATCTCGTTCCTCTCTTGCATGAGGGATTCCTCAAGTAATATCTTGAAAGGATATTTTTCTCTGTCATATCCCTTTTATTCCTCCATGGGAGGTTGCTTGGGCTGGCGAGAGCAGTTGTCCTCAAGAGAAACTAACTTGAGACCCAACTCTGCATACCCTAACCTCATTGGGGACCTTCTCTAAGAAATGACAAGGAGCAGACTGCTCTGATACCACTGATCTAGATTAGTTTGAGAACAACATGAAGAAAAAAATATAGTACAGATATAATAAGGAAATCCATAGATATATTGCAAGAAACACATAAATATAGTGAAACCCAACTTCTATTAATGAATAAGAGAGAAAAACATTATAGAACACAAACTGGTAGAATGGTGTAGCTTATCTCTAAAAAGAAAGAGATGTTGGATATGATTCATTTGAAACAAGCTTTACATCACACTCCATTGCATGATTAAAGGGTCACCTTCACCTCAATTATATATGAGAGAGTGAGAGGAGAACAATTCCCATGATGCATGTGAGGTAAATTGGTATAAGTTTATAAAATGTCGTAGGCATGTAAAACACTAGGACTTCCTGGGTGGTCACCCATCCCAGTACTACTCTAGCCTAAGCATGCTTAACTGCAAAGTTCTAATGGGATTCGTTGCATTAATGTTATGTTGTAGGCATGTACATAATGCCACTAGGAAATCATTACATGATGTTTGTAAGTAACAAATGAATATGGCATTACATTTCATTCCCCATCAAAAGGGTGAATAACATGGTTTATCAAAACCATAGGCTTGAAATTTTAATTCGGTGGAAAAGGTGGATGACCACTGAAATCCACCCGGATCAAAAAAATATCCAATTCACCATGGAGTTAGAATGGTAGTATCCCTTTTTTTGGTGTAAGGGTGACCAATAAGGAAGATGGGACATTAGCACATTAAATGTTCAGAAAATATACCCACACTGAGTAGTATATGCATGTATATTTGCATCACCACCCTCCCTAAAAGTTGGGAGTCATAAGTACTTTGGCTACTATGGTGGTCAAGATCTCATATGATGATCACCTTACTCAGGGAAAAGATCACAATCTTGTATTTGTTTTAAAAGAATGGATATAAGGAAGCACATGTTAAGAAGATGATTTAGAAAGATGACATAAGACCTCAAAATAGGGAATATGACTATACTTCCAAAGTTGTCCTTCCTTACATAAGGTGTGATAGATAATATTTCTAATATCCTTAAGAGGACTAACATCGTCACCTCTTTCAAACCTTTGAACACCATTAGATGGATGATGAAATCAGTCACGGACCCAATCAATCCTTGTCACCATAAAGGTGTCTACGAGATCCCATGCTTGTGTAGAAATCATATATCGTTGAAACCAACTTTGATCCTTCCAATTAAGGACTAAATAACATCAATGTGACATATGTCATGAACACTTCCATACTTCCACTCTTGTTGAGCACTTCCACGATACTAAGCACCAATTATGTCTCAAATATACCAAGGTGATTGTCAAAATTTAGAATTACTCTAAACATTAGTTTAGAGAAGCAATCTATATTGTTATAGATCCTAATAATGTAAATAGGGATGGTGGATGGGAGGTTATAAACAATTAGGTTCCTTTATTCTAGTAATGTTGAATTCATGATAATATTAATAATAACATGAATTAGAAGATATATTTGACATTAGATGAATAATAACTTGAATTAGAAGATAGAATTGACATTGTTTTCATTGTTGTGCTAAATGTTGAAATATTGTAACTGTGAAGTATATTCTAATTATTATTGAGTTATTATCATATAGATCAATTCCCTTTTGTCGATTGATCATGTCGGGACTTATGTATGACCAAATCCCCTTTTGTGGATTGGTCAAACCCTAATTAAAATATGTTAATTGAGAAGTCACCCCCCAGGGCTATTTAAAGTGGTTTTAGCCACTAATTGAAGAAGTCGGCCCTGCTTGATGAAAATACACAACCCTAGCGCTCCCCAACTAGTCTAAATAAGAGAGGCTAGCAACTCATTCACACACTCACTTAGCCACTCATCTAGTGCGCATATTTTGGGAGATAGTTGCAATTTCCAGAAGAAAGAGAGAGAGATGCATGCTTAGTCTTGGTTATTATTGGTGGTCTTGTCTTTTATCTTTCCATTGTATTAGCAATCTATAATAAGGAAGTTTTTGTTGGGTTTTCTCCCCCATGAGGGTTTCCCAGGATAAAATGTTATGTACCTTATGATTTTGTTTCTCTCAGTGATCCTACTTATGATATATTGTCTAGTAAATTGAAAATAACTTAATAGTAGCTCTAAAATTAACATGATTTCATAGCTAAAGTGAGTAGAGCACCTTTCACTAGGTAACCAAAAATGTCATTGTTGTTGTACAAGAAATTTAGGGTTTTTATTGGAAGATAATTTCAGCCCAAAAATCATCTATGGAAGTACGCCCTAGCCTAAAGAACTCATTGTCAGCTTGAGCGCACCTTTTCAATTGCCAAAGCCTCCGAAAATTCAAACCCTAGTTTTGACTAGTACCAGAAAACTAGGAAACCAAAACCAGTACCAGTCTAGATTTGTGAAGCTCAAGTTTCAAGGGGTAAAAATTGAAAATTTTGAAATCTGATAGCTCCAGCATACTCGCCTCAGCCCAGCGCATCTAGTCCCTAGATTAGAATTCCAAAATTTAAAAGTTGAAAAAATAGGGTTTCCTCATAAAACCCTAAGTTACAATTACAATTGCAGTTGCAATTGCAGTACCAGTTACAGTTGCAGTTTCATTATAAGATGCAATTGTAGTGATAGTCCCTTCATGCCAATTGCAGTACCAGTTGTAGTGAAAGTCTTTGTGAAGTGTTGGGACAGTTGTCTTATTTTCCTAGTACACCTTACCCTAGAAAGATATTGTGAGAGTTAGGTACTTACATATGCCTTAAAATACATTATTATTCTAAAGGGTACTTGCAAGAAAAGGGATATGTTTTCATAGATCAAGAAGGATCTCAGATCCAACACATTCAGAGGAATAATACACTCCAGGTTTGATCATCTTGATATGCATCTATTTGTTATGACATTATTTTGACCTTATAGGTTGTATGTTGAAGCTATGAACATCATACCCTTGGTCAAAAATTAAATTCAAGGTATTAGAATGAGATTAGAGTTTATTTTCTAACGTAGATTTCTATCAAGATAGCATATTCTCTTAGTACAGAAGACAGGTTGAACAAATCACTTGTCATCTTGAGTGAAGGAGACTTGGAAGAAAAGAAACACACTCATTCTTGAGGACAAGACTCCAGGTTTGATTGATTAATTTGAAAAGATTAAAAGTTGCACATGATAAGTTTGATAACTACCTCATTACAAGTAAACACTAGAATTGAGGTAGCAGTCTTTGAAAAGTAGTCTACTTGGTAGCATGCGAGCATATTGAGATAAATGTTTATTGTAATCATTTACCAGATACAACTAACATCTCCTCTAGGAGAAACTTCTTGTGTTGGTTCCAGGTTACCATGGAGGAATGTTTGATCACAACACTAGAAGACTGTTGATCTCATTTTGTATTGTATTTCTTCCTCTTGATCTTTGTTTCAGGTTGGTCACAAGTGATATCTCTAAAGGATCTACTATGATGATTATTCGTGCTATTGTTTTATTACTATTATCAAAAGAGTATTATTCTTTCTTATTATTTTGTTGACTTTGTTTCAGGTCATAGGTGATAACCCTGAGGAAGTTATAGTGAAGGTTGCATAAGGAAACAGATTAGATGAGACATGAAGCAGACTATGCACATGGCTATATACATTCATGTACCAAAATATATGAAGAAGAAGCCCATTTTTGAGATCCAGAGTATCTCATATGGATATTTATTGTAAGGAGCAAAAGGCTCCAAAGATGACTGAACATTAGAAAAACAACTCATAGTAGACTTGTTCAAAGGATAATGAATCCACCTTGACAGGAAGCAGAATTCACTTGAAGTTTGACTCATGTTTTCATATTAAGACTTGGTATTCAACACCAAGTATACCTTGTAGAGACTATGAAGTCCTTGTATACTCAGAAGAAATCAAGAACAAATTGATTCTAATCTCAGAAAGGATCAGATGGGAAAAAGAAACATCTTTTAGGACTGGGAGACAAGATGCCATAAGTTGAGAAGACTAGATCGTAGCTTCAAGGAGACATGAAATCTCCTGGGAATATTCCCTTGTTTAGGTAAAAGAGAAGGAAGCCAGTCAAAAGGACTATGATGTGGATTTTTCCTAATATGAGAAAGGAATTCAGTGGTGATTTCCAAAAATTGATCTAACAGATCAAGCATGTTGCAGATAAAAGTATAAATATGTACAAAACCCGACTTGTGTCCAGAGGATTCTCCCAGCAAGAAGGAGAAGACTATGATGAGACACTTCATCCAGTAATCGAAGAAATAGTTATAGTATTTGAAGACAACCAGAACAACCATGATTCATATACAGTATGAGATGCATGCGGAGAAATACCCATATTTAAAATTGAGTGGAAGTTGGTGCATTACATTAGTTGGGTCATGGAGACATGACTACATTAGAATATAGAGTTACCTCCATGAAAGAAGAAGAGATACCTTCAGTATCAGTTATTGAGCCACTCTCAGTTTCAGATGAAGTTGTTGTCGTGATAAAATAAAGGAGCCACTCTCATAATGTAGCAGTTACAGTGGGAATGAAGCAGTCATTCTCAGCTTCAGAAATAGAATTTGAAGGTGTAGAGTCCTGGTTCTAGAAGGAACAATTACAAATACAGTAGAGGACATACTCTCAGACAATAAGACAGATAGTGCTTTGCAGAACTAGCACGCGATTGTGAAGATTAATTTGTAGCTAAGAAAGTATACCAGGTTGGTACAATGTGATGTGAAAATTGGGTTTGAAGTTAAAGATAGAAATACTCATGTCTACAGATTAAAGAAAGATCTGTACTGATTGAAGCAAGATCCCAGAGCTTGATATGGCAGAATTGATATTTTCCTAATGAGCTTGTGCTTTACCAAGAGTAAAATTGATTCTAACCTTTACTTCAAGGTTATGAATGATGAGCCAGTTGTATTTATGTTGTATGTGGATTATTTATTCTTAATGAGAGAAGAAAATCTCATCACAAGATTGTAAGAAGAAGATCGTTGCAGAATTTGAGATGAAAGACCTAGGCCTGATGCATTATTTCTTAGGCCTTGAATTTTGGCATTTCCCAAAGAAGATCTTCCTTAACCAAGGGAAGTATGCAGTTGAAATAATGAAGATGTTTGATACATTGTAAATCCATGAACACGCCCATGGAAACAAAGTTGAAGCTCTTGGTTGATACTTTGTCAAAATTGATTGATGTTACTTTGTATAAACATATCATTGGTTTGTTGATGTATCTGACGAATACCAGGACAAATATATGTTGTTGTTTTTTTAACACATTGAGTCAGTACCAAGAAGAGCCCAAATATGTTCACCTTGTTGCTGCAAAGCATGTGATGAGATACCTTAAGGGTACATTGGAATTTGGTCTCTGTTATACTGGAGATCATGACTTCAGATGGATTGATTATACAGATTTAGATTGGGTTGGAAGTGTTTGTGATAGAAAGAGCACTTCAGGATGTTGTTTCATTCTGGGGTCATCCATGACTTCATGGCAGAGCAGGAAGCAATCCAACATTTCTCTCAGCACGAAAGAAGTGAAATACATTGCAGCATGTTCTGCCAGTTGTGAATCCATATGGATTTAGAAGTTGTTGACAAGCCTATTCGATCTGGAGATGGAAGCCACCGTGATTCTATGTGATAACCATAGTTTAATAAAGATTATGGATAACCATGTGTTCCATAACAAGTTGAAGCACGTAGAAATTTCGTATCACTACATTTGTGATATGATGTAGAGGGGATTTGTAAAGCTCTAATATGTTGGAATAGATGAGCAAGTTGCAGATGTGTTGACCAAGCCTATGTCTCGTGTAAAGTTTGAATTCTTTCAAGACAATCTTGGTATAGTCCAAAAGGACCTCCCTTGAAAGGGGGGTGATGTTGATGATACTATTGTATCCTGACCAATAGCGGGTAGCTCAGTTAGGATTTCATATCCTAGGGGATTGATCATCCCTGGACAGATCCTGAAGGTCTGGTAAGGATGGTCTATCAGAGTACCATGTGGTAGCTTTGTTAGGATTTTATATCCTAGGGAATCTTATGATTCCTAGGTAGATCCCTAAATACTATCGGAGCACCACAAAATGTTGTTGTTGCGCCTGCCTCATTCTATTGGCGTATGTTGATGATGTTGTTATCTCGACCTTGTGTTGATGATGTCGTTATCTCAGCCTCGTGCTAATGATATTGATGATGTTTTTATCTCAGCCTTGTTTTGATGATGTTGATGATGTTGTTATATAAACCTCGTGTTGATGATGTTGTTGTCTCAGCCTTGTGTTGTTGATGTTGCTCCATCCTCGTGTTGTTGATGTTGGTGTACTAGCCTCATGTTGGTGATATTATTATTCTAGCTTCATGCTGTTGATGTTGATGCTTCATCTTCATGTTGAATATGATGATGATGATGATGATGATGCTACTTCAGTTTCATGTTGAATATGATCATGGTGTTACTTCAGCTTCATGTTGAAGATGATGATGATGTTGCTACTTCAGATTCATGTTGAAGATGTTGATGGTGATGTATTAGTCTTGTACTGATTGATGATGTATTAGTGTTATAATAATTGATGTTGATGCAAAGAATGATAATGATGATGTCATTTCATCTCCATGTTGTGAATGATGATGATGATGTTATTCTATCTCCATGCTATGAATGATGATGATGATACTATTCCATATCCATGTTGTGAGCGATGATCTTGTTGATGATGATGAGAAAAACTTTTGATGATTTATATATGTGCTAGTTAGTGTTCCAGATGTTGATGATGTTGTTTCCCTCTCTCTCTCTCTCCTAATGATGTTGTAGAATACCCTTCTTGTTAAGGGGGAAAGTTGAAATATTGTAACTACGAAGTATATTCTAATTATTAGTGAGTTATTATCATATAGATAAATCCCCTTTGTGGATTGATCATGTCGGGACTTATGTATGAACAAATCTCATTTTTTGGATTGGTCAAACCCAAATTAAAATATGCTAATTGAATATTCATCCCCCAGGGCTAATTAAAATGGTTTTAGCCACTAAGTGAATAAGTCAACCATGCTTGATGAAAGGACACAACCCTAGCTCTCTCCAGCTAGTATAAATAAGATAGGCTAGCGTCTCATTCACGCACTCACTCAACTACACATCTAGTGTGCATCTTTTGGGAGATAGTTGCAATTGCCAGAAGAAAGAGAGAGAGGCGCATGCTCACTCTTGGTTATTCTTGGTGGTCTTGTATTTTATCTTGGCATTGTATTGGAAATCTATATTAAGTAAGTTGTTGTTGGGTTTTCTCCCCCATGAGGGTTTCCCAGGATAAAATTTTATGTACCTTGTGATTTTGTTTCTCTTAGTGATCATGCTTATGATATTATTGTCTAGTAAATTGAAAATAACTTCATTGCAGCTCTAAAATTAACACTAAAAGGTATTAATAATTATTGATCAACATTGCTCTCACTCAAATTTTTGTCCTTGATGATGAACCATGCTACATGTTCGAAACATTGATTGTAGTATCCTACATGCAGGTTCTCATGAAAATCCTAATGGTCAATATTGAAGACCATAGAAGATTGAAAGAAATAAAAGTAGACTAAGGAAAATTTCCTAAAGTGAGTTAAGGTTGAAAAGTCTTAGGGGTGGCAAAGAGTCACTTCAAGTAGATGAGTAGTTAGAGATGATAGAATGTCAAGAGTCATTGGGATAA